>KK499912.1:107863-136694 GCA_000688715.1 Glossina pallidipes | reverse complement strand
TTGTGAAAATGGTCGAGGACGTTCAGGCAAACTGCTATATTGCGTACTTAGCTGAGCCTCCGATATGACAGTGGCTCTATTACGTTTACTTGATAGAGCTTTACCAGGAGTAGAAGTGGCAGAGGGTGATAAAGATGTCGCCTTTAGATGTTCCGATTGCAATTTTTTAGGGGAAACATCCATCACTAGAGGCTCCATATCTGGAGCATCAGCAGAGATCTCTTCTTTATCATCTACAACCAATACTATCGTAGTGGGTTTTTCCATACTGTTGACGGTTCCCGACTTTTGTGGTGTTTTCTCTACGCCAGCCTTGGTGGATGCTGCAGCTTTTACAGTTTTCGTAGTAGGCGAAGCTACTTTATGGTCTTCCTTACTTTTAGGGATAGAAGGCGTAGAAGATTTGATAGATTCTTCAATTTCCATTTTCTCCTCCTTCTTATCTAAAGTCTTTTGTTCAGTTACATTGTCGTTCGGGACGCTCTTCTCTTCAACGACTGGCTCCTTTTTCTTCTCCGATCCTTTATTTTCGTGCTTTGGCGGAACAACTTCTAACTCAGCTTTAGCTTCTTCAGTTGCCTTATCGTCTTTCAATTTCTTTTCATTTTTGTCTTTCGCTTTATTTTGCTTATCATCTTTTTCCGATTTTTCCTTTCTCTCAACTTTCTCCGCTTTCTCTCTTTTGTCCTTTACATTGCTGTTTTCATTTAATTTATTGTCATTACCATTCTGTTGCTGTTGCATCTGCTGTTGCTGTTGTTGGTGTTGGTGTCTTTCTTTAACATTTGTATTACCGCCCATTTTGCTGTTAATACCACCAACACCGTTTTGCGATTTGTCCACCCTTTTATTTGCATGTGGCTGAGTGGTCTGATCTTTTATATCCATCTTATTATTGCTGACCAGTTGTTCAGGTTTTTGTTGATTTTTATCATCGGCTTTGGCATTGGCATTAGCTGGATGACCATTAGATCCGGCATTATTCGAATTTGCAGTTTTACTGTTGCTGGGCGTTTTGGCAGCTGTACCACTTAGAGAGAGCGGCGTGCGTCTTCCCGGCTGAGAACTGGCCTTAGTTGACATAATTATTTATGTTTACAATTTCTAAAATTATAAATTATGAAAAAAGAAAAATTAAAGGTTACGTGTATTTATTTTCAATTTTTTAAAATAATTTTTTTCATAAAAATTCACTAAGTAATTGGGATTGAAAGGTGATAAACGTTCGGAAAAAACGTTCGCAACGCCCCGAAAGTAACATTAGACACCCAACAATATACAGCAGCAGTAAATTCTAAATCGATTTAAATATGTCCGTCTGTCCGCCATGTGTTGTCGGTTGTAACAGGAATCTCCTGACCACGAATGACTTCAAATTTGCTAGAAATGGTAGATCGGAAGCACCACGTAAATTAAGCATAACTGTTTTCCAGAAATTGGTTTTTTGCTCATTACTCATAAATGATGGTGTTGTCGAGCCGGAAAAATGATTTCTGATAACGAGAATTTATAATAAATATTAGAAGACGGGCGAAAATTGGGGGAAATCTCCCCCCGTCGTCAAATTTGGGACATGAGACCGCACAGAGCGGCCGCCTACTCAGGATCGGCCCTGTCTATATAATTATATATACGCGTTCCGGTAAAAAAAAAATAAAAAAATTAGCGTTCCGGTAAAAAAAAATTAGCACAACACCACTGCTCATAAACTCTGTGAGATAAATGTGCAAAAATGTAGACGCATATTCTATGGACGATGGATAGCACCTGTGCAAAATGGAAAAATCGACCACGCCTATCCAGCATTGTAGCGTATCAAAGTTTAATTTTGTTTTGAATACTTTTATAAGGCGCAGAAACAAGATCCAAAAACATCCTACATGCTCGTGTCTCAAAGCGGCAGACAAATTGACTCAGTAAGGTCTTGCATCGATCTAATTGACCTATGGAGTATAATTTGGGTTTTTGAGGCGTAGGAGACCAGGAAGAATTGCCTGACTTTTTGAACTGCATATCAGAGATCGCATAAGATCCACGTATTCTTAAACCGTTTAACACAGACTAATTAATTTGAATGCAACACTTCGCATAGTACCTACAAACCGATTGGTTTTTTTTTTTGCTGCTAACAATGAAGAAAAAACTATCTCTTTGAGCTCAAATCGCTGTCAAGGTAAAGAGCATATATTCCAAGCCCAAGTCGATCTTGATTGTCATAGTGACTATACCAGTTCGATGATGAAAATCTGACCAGGAATGTGTATATTCTTGATCGGATCGCAGAGGCATATTTCTATCTGTGTTTATTGTAGTGCCTATGGAAAAACGATTCTAACGGTGAAAAATTCTTTTGTTCTTTGATATTTTTTCCATTCCAACGGCTGACGGATACACAAGCATTTGACAAATGAAATGTGTACTTTTTGCAGACTTTCATAACAAAAACAATGCGGACAGATTTTCACTTATTCGCTTTTTATGGGCGTCTTATACCATACTACCACTTTAGATTAATTTCCATGATAACAGAAAATAACAAATGCTTTTTATCTAATCACCGGCAAATGCAAGTCTACTAAATTTGTTCTTTCATTTGGACCATCTAAGGGTATGCTTTAATAGCCTGCAAAAAAAAATCTCTAATTCTTGATCTTGGCGCAAGATTCATAGCCAATTTAAGCATATTTGTCGTCGACCAAAAATGGTTTTGTTTTAAAAGTAGCTCGTTGTACCCGTAAAAGACCATAACTGCACTGAATGAATGAATTTGGTTTCGATTGATCCGCACATAGAGTCATGTACAAGATGAATACGCGTTTGATTGATTTAATGAAGTACTTAACAACTGTTACTCGTTGTTCGGTAGTGGCGAGAATAAAAAATCGTCCCAATACAAATATTATTCGCTCCTCTTCCTTTTTTTCATATTATCCACAATCGCAAATGCATTTGCGGTTTATTGCAGTATATTATGCGTACACAGCAATTTTTATTTCAATTATAGCATGCTTTGCAGCAGCAATTGCGCTCATCTTCAAACTTCATTTGTGCAAATTAATTCGAACAAGTACATGCCAAGAGAGTGCTAATAGCAGTTAAATAAGCGATAAATAGGCATAACCAAAAGTCATATAGGCTTGACTCTGTTTAAGAATACATGAGCTTTCACATAAGGCTCCTATACTATCCATATATTTCTACATACGTAGCATAAAAAAATCATAAATTTAATGCAACACAATTCTTTAATAGCAAATACGATAAGAAAAACCCTGTGATCCATATATGTACTACGCCATATATATATAGTACAGTGCGCAATAAAACATAACATAAACATAATGAAATAAAAATAACAACATTGCACTTGTTTTTCACATTGTCATGAATTTCTATATCTACACATTTCACGCTTATGCTAGGTCTTCTATGAATTCATGTATTCCCAATAGTACATATATATATGTTGGTTTTGTTGTTGCTATTATTGTGGCTTGCTCAGAGTATTAAACTCGTTCATATAAAAAATCATATATTCGTTATAGGCAATCACATATACACATTTGTATATGCAATTATCTATAAGAGCCAACGAGCGAGCGAGAGAGAGAGAGAGCAGAAAGATTTTTTTTTTTTTTTCGGTTTCACTACAATTTAATTTTCCAGCAAAGCTTTCTCTATATGTTTATAAACAGATAGCACGGATGTTGCAAACAAAAAAAAAAAAATTTGATGCGACTTTCACTTAAATTTTATACAAAAAGGAAAAGAAAACAAATTGCATGCTGCGCAACCTAAAAGCATAGTAACAGCATTGCTTCTAACTTACGTTACATATATGAGAGAAAAAGAGAAGGCAAGCAAACAATTTAATGAGCCATGCAAGAAAAAACAATTCAAGTCTATATTTAAGGGGAGCTTCAACACATTCAGGTTTATATTTGAAACCCTATTATTACACTGCCAAGCCCTTTATGCATTCTGTTCATACAAATATAAAAATATTTTCTTTGTTGCTCGAGAGAGAGAGAGAGAGAGAAAAGTCCATGTACATAGGTATGCATATGTTAAATAGTAAGTTAATTCATTTCGATTTTGTTATTATATCTATTTCCATATATACATTAAACAGTAAATTTATTTTCATGGAAGTGTGAAAATTGTTTCGATTGCTAGTTTATGCATTCCATATGTTTTTCTAAAACTAATTATAAAATGTTTTTCCCAGAACACTTAAATTACATATATACATAAATACCCCCTCGCTCTACTACAATGTTTGTTTATAGCTACGTAAAAATCGACCTAAGCCTGATTTGTAATTTGCTTCTTTCTTTTTTTTTTTCATTACAATGCGTTTATATATTCTAAATATTATATACAATTGCAGTTATATGTAAAAAAAAAAATAAAAATATAAATATAAAAGAATTTTACAGTGAAGGCCAAATAAATAAGGAAAGAAATGTCGCCTATAACTATGGTTATGGTTTTCGTCTTAATATTCCGAATAATGAACTTATGTCGATTTTAAATAAGTTTGTTTTCACTTTAATGAGTCCACATTCGAATATGTTAAGACATTTTGCGAAACAACTACGGAACTTGTATTCATCTTAGAAGGAATTTTCATTATTCAAGTCCTCATAGTGAAGATTAGCAAATTCTTATTATGAGGTTGTCATCGACGGCAACAGTTGGCTAATTAAACATAGTCAGACATAACTTTTCAAAGTTGTGAATAATATTCGCCATTTAATATTTTATCGCACTTCTTTGTTCCATTTCTAAACAAGCAATTAAGCAAATAAGAATTATATGTATAGTCTTAAGTAAAAGCAAGGTGTCATTTGTCTAATTGGCAATATCGGCTCCTCCAATTGAACCCATATAAGCAAACATAAGTTTTATATTTTCAAATACACTTTGGACCTTGGACGCCATCAGATGGTTGGTAATGATTTCAAGCGAAACTTGAAGACCCGCTGCCTATGGCAAATATGTAAGTGATGTTTGCTTATTAAGCTATGGCAGATCATATGGAGAATGTGCGCAAACTCTTTATGACTTATTTTAAATGAATGTTTGTTTGCAGGCCATAGATTCTAAGTTAAATTTAGGGGGGCAAGGCAAAAGAAATTTTAAAATGATCAAAAATATACTGCATTAAGAATGACAAAATACTTTTGCTTATAGGATGGAAATCAAATAGAATCAAGCTATTAGCAGAAGCATTGCAATTTTCAATTCGTTAAGGATTTCCTATTTGTTAATTCGAATTATATCCCTTTGATTCGTTAATAGTGTGTTCCGAATTTTAATGATGATAGATATTAGTTGTTTTAGAAGCCACTGTAGAAACCAATCAACCAGGAATTACTCGTGTGCGTGCGTGTGTACATGATTTTTTTTTTAAAATGGCGGTCGTTGGCTTTTGTTCATGAAAAACATCAACTGAAAGCATCATTGACATCCTTACTGAAGCTTTTATGTAATCGTTTTGTAATTAAATTAATTAAGGATGAATTAAGGATTCTTATTTTTTGTATCTCTATATATATGTATATATAACAATTACTACCCCAACACAATAAACACATCACATACGAGAAAAAAAAAAGCGACGCTCGAGCCACCGCCAAGCATTCCAACGAAAAAAAAACTGTATCGTTTACATAAGATTTTCATCGACAAACTACAAATTTTCTTAAATGAATTAAGTGAACACCAACCTCCTTTATTAATGCTCAGATTTTTATTCGAATTTGTTATTGTTATAAATGATTATCTTTTTCAAATTTGAAATTAATTAAATTTGCGGGAGAATTTTCACAAAAAGAAAAACACACACAACTGATATGGACACACAAACACAACAAAAAGTAACGAGTTATACTGCTTATGCTTCTTCTTATTAACTATTCTGAAAATTCTTTCTAGTTTGATAACAGTGTGCTATCAGTTATCGTAGAATACGCAAACGAATTATTTTCAATTAATTTCTCTATGAAACTTTTTCGAATATGTCTTTCGATTATTATTTCGATATCTTGACTATTTACCCAAATGTCATACTACTATAGAAAGTACAGAGTTGTTAAAGAAAAAGTGAACATCATGTGTGGTAATCTCGATTTGTAGAAATCGTTTTTTAAGAAGATTTTATTTATTAATTTAAAAAGGGAGATAGGTAAAAAATTATTGCAAATTCAAGGTAAGTTCAATTAAATTTTTATTATTTATATAATAAATTTTAATAATATGGAAAAATTTCATACAATATTAAAGAAATTCTTATTTTTATTTCATAAATTATTATCATCTGCTTTTGCGTGTAATAAAACGTTGCCTTTTAATAAATGGAACCAACAATAACAACAACAACGACAACAACAATGAAAACACTTCTATTTACCGGTGGTGGTGGTGGCAATTGGTGGTCTGGGCGTTTGCTTTTCTGTATGTCTCATATGGTTGGCTAATAATCAAAAAGAAGAAAAAACTAAAAAGGAAAAAAGAAAAACCTACGCATTTGATTTTTCAAATGAAAGTTTAAAACAATTGCAACAAACAATATAAAGAAACCAGAACAAGAAAAAAAAACGAAAAGATCACATAATGGCCAACATATTGGAAAATCAATTAGTTCAAGTTCTTGAGAAACAATTAGACGAGCAATTGGATCGCTTGGACAATTTGGATACGGACGATCTTAAAGCGATACGAGAGCAACGTATTAAAGAAATGAAAGAAATTAACCAAAAGAAACAGGAATGGTTGAAAAATGTAAGTAACATATCCAATTCCATATCAGCCACGTGTTTAATCAAACTGCGAAGAAGGAGTAAGAATTGCATTTTATTTCTATCTATGTTTTGGTTTATTGCTAACCAATGAAGTTAGTCATCATCACTGATAAAAAGGGCGTTTTTAGGGTAGCTTGTCTTTTTCGGAAAAAATCTATTCATTTTTTAAAACTACGATAGGCAATGAATACGATTTGAGGGTGTGCTGTCTGCCAGGTCGGGACTATAAAAGTTTTTTGGACTTTAATAAGTGTATGAAATTTTAAATCGATAGCTGAATAGATCAGGCTCTGTAGTCGAATTACGTGTATATTTACTTATAACAATATATATGAGTATTTCAGTTATTTCCCCCCATATTTTGCGAGTTACGAGTCACGCCAATATTTCATAGATGAACATAGTTAAGTTGTCTTAAAATCTTAGGTTCATCGAGAAGCAAAGCTTATGGGGATATCTGCTGGAGTGTATGCTTGTCCTTAGATCCTCTCTGTTACACAAAATTATGCACAGCAAAGAAAGATTATCTGCTTTTGGAAATAAAGGTCGAATGGATGTTTATCTTGTTTCTGGATATCTTTATTATTTCTTTAACCTAAAAATGGAAAACTTGTAATGAATACATCCGTTGGGATGCGAACAAGACTTAGCTGGCTTTGGCTGCGTTCTACCTATCAAATAAAAAAATAAAAAAGGAGAAAAACGCCTTCTGGAACTAATTTTTTTTTCAATTTTTCAGGGACATGGTACTTATAGTGAACTGGCCGACGAGAAGGAATTCTTTGAAATCTCGAAAAAATCGCCAAATATCGTATGTCATTTTTATCGGGACACAACAGAACGGTGCCGCATCGTTGACATGCATTTGAAAATATTGGCTGGCAAGCATATTGAAGCGAAGTTTTGCAAAGTGAATGCGGAAAAATCACCTTTTTTAACACAACGCCTGCGCATTAAGATCATACCAACAATCGTTCTAATTAAGGATAGTAAAACTAAGGATTTCGTTGTCGGCTTTACCGATCTGGGTAATTGCGATGACTTCTCAACGGATATGCTTGAATGGAGGATCGCTCAGTCTGGCGCTATCGATTATAAAGGCGATTTAATGATACCGCCCGATATGAAAAAGAAATCATTTATAAATCGTGTTCATAAAACGATACGTGGCGGTTATGATTCCGATGATTCCGATATTGATTTCGATGATTAACAGAAGAATTAAAACGGACTGATGTGTACGCTGACTCTCTCTCTCTCTATCTCTCTCCATCTTTTTCTCTCATCATACTGAACTAACGTTTTCATTGTAGTTAATACCATCTTTTGCCTTTCAGTTGCAAGCTTGAAGTGTCTTTTATTTAAGTGCTTTTGAGTTGGATTTTTTACAAATTCTTGCTCATCGTATTTTATTTTTTTTCTCTCTCTTTGTGTCGTGCTTAAAATCAAAATATTTTAAGGTAACATTTGTCTTTACTGCTCAATTGTCTAAAATTTTTCTTGTCATTTTATTTGTTTCGATCTAAAAAACAAAAAAACAAAAATCAAAGAAAAAGTATTATAAAAAAAATTCTTTTCTAAAGTTTGTTATTTAGTTAAAAGAAAAAAAAAAAACATCGCACAAAATTCCAAATTTTTTTTTTTATTATGGAACTATTTTATTCCATTAACAAGATCTAATAATAAAAAAAAAAAAAAAAAAAAAATTTTATTTAAATAAAAATAAAAACATAATTTAATTTTTTTATTTTTATACTTAGATGATGAACGAAATGGAGCATAAAAAAACATTAACTATCCTATTAGTTCTTTGACTTGTATAATTTATTTTTGTATTAAAATTTAATGCATTACGAATTTCTTTTTTTATGAATATTAGAATTAATTAGGTTTAGTAATTGTATGACAATTCTAAGCGTAATAAATGATTTTTATTAAAAAATTCAGAAAAGTAAAAAAAATAAAAAACATTTTATCAAGAAATTTATAAGAAATTTTTTTAAATAAAAAATTTCTTTGTGTTTACAGTAGAATTAACTTGAATGTTCGTTTAATTTTCGTCCTTGAAAGTAACGCAGGATTTTCAATTTTATTATATGCATAAACAGTTGCTGATGGCGAAGGGAGATAGGTCCGATAAGATCCTATAATGAGAAAAGAAAGTTAGTTAGCACCTTTCTCTAAAAAGACTTTTTGTTTTTTTTATATAGATCGTGTTTTTTCAGAAAGGATCCCTTTTGTAATAGTTCGATGGAAAATGCAGGCTTCCTTTCAAAAGATAGCTTTAAAAATCCTCTAATAGAGGGAAAAGAGCAAATAGAGCGGACGCAGTATATATAATATTTATATATTTATATAAATTTTCTGGTAGAGAAGCTTTTTCCAAAAATAAAATCTCTTATCGCGATGCTAATATACTATGGTGCGAAGGTGTACAGCAGCTTAGATTGTGTTCCCAGTATGTTCCCAGTTGCAGGATGTTACTAATGTGTGCGCTAGATATGTTTTTAATAAACTTAAGTATTAAAGAATTTTGCATTTTGATTTTGGATTCTGATCGCCAGTCGTATCAAGCTCATTTCCTTATTTCAAACACTCGAAAATATAATTTGCCAAATAAGAAGAGAAGAATAATGATTCTACCTGACCATAAGTATTTATCATTATCAAGGCTAACGCGGTAAATTTGTGAAACTCATTACCACTCCATAGTTAGCCTGAAGGGGTTTAAAGTGGCTATTAAAGCGACCTTCTATAATTTATAATTACATATGTTTCTATGCTTCGATCTACAACAACATAACTGCGCAGCAAGAAACTTTGTACTCTTATTTGCATATTAATTATAATAATATAATTATTATAAGAATAAACTATTATCGAATAATAATATGTATAATGTCATTGTTGTTACTCTTATTAGTTATTAGCATAAACTTAGCCACAGAAAAATAAGTTCAAAGACTAAAGTCTGACAATACCAGCTAGCATTCAAATAAGGCTTTTGACTTTATTGAAAACTCTACTCTCTATTTGAGATTTGAAGCCACAATCTTTGAACTGTTTGTCAAGATTTGTTTGCCAAATCGGCCACTCGGACGCATAGTGTCATTAATAATTATAATTATTAATTAACAAAACTACGCTAAACTAAAAGAAAAACGAAAAATCGTTATTAAATAAGATGTTTAAAGCCTCTACTATCCCTTATACGATATAAGCCAACAACTGTATGTGTTTTATTCTTACAGTTGAACATCTCTGTTAATCCTCATTTTGCGCCAGCGAACTAAAAATCTGGTAATTACTATGGTAAGTGATAAGAGAATTTTAGTTATTGGCAACTCTAAGTGTAAATTAAAATGAAATTTTATTTCTGTGCGAAATTCTTATTAGAAATAACAACTTATATAAAATAAATATCAATAAATGATTTAAAGTTATTGCTGAACTTTACTAAGGAACGTGCTCTTTAATCGTTTTCCTTAGGTGAAAAGATTTTGTGAGAGATTGAAAGAAATGTTAACGTGAAAGCCGGTTTGCGCATCAGGTCAATTGTTTTTTTTTGTGTTTTTTTTTCTCTCTGTAAAAAAGTAAGGCCAAATTTATTGTTTAACCGAAGTGAAATGTGAATATATATATGCACATGTATGGATGACTAAATAAAATGAGCTCATACTTGTAGCACTTTTTATTTTTGTAATTTCGGGAAGAGTTAGTGATTTTGCAAACTGATTTGCGCATGTAAGAGAATAGAAGCGAAAAAGAATCAACTGAAAAGCAGTTAGTAAATATGTGTGTGTACTCATTTCCAAAACTAGTTTGAGTGAGACATTTTTCTGCTTGTGAAAAACGTATTGCTGGGCAGAAAATTATCGGAACCAGAGTCAGTCACATAAGATATGTGCGTTACACTCTAAATAGTTAAATATAAGAATTGAATGCAATTACGGTGGTGGTGCGTTGTTGATGATGACGACAACTTTTTTCATTACTATATTGACATATACTATAAGCCAGATGTTTGATTAAAATTTACAAAGGGCATAAAAGATTCGTGAAAAAAAAGCTTTTAATTGAAATAAGTAAATATAAAAGAAAAACTTTACGTTAATTGTATATTTGAAATAAAACAAACATAAAAAAAAGAAAAGAAATAGAAAAGAAAAAACAAAAAATTTAGTTCACACAATTCGAAACGAGAGGCCAAAATCATAAAATCAATATAAAAAATATAAGAGAATAAATAATTCATATGGGAAAAAATCGGCCAGTAACGTAACGTTAAATCCATAATAAAACAAAAATCTAACGTAAAAACGTAATTAATAAAAAAAAACTACTTAAGTTCTATTCAATTTAAAGCTCCGTACTCTGTAATCCGTTTCTATTTTTATTCGAAATACTTTTATTAAATAAATTTACCGTAATCGATGGATCAAAGTTCTTCGCTTGTTAGTTCAACCGCAACCGGTTCTCACAGCAATCTAATGGCAGGCAGTAGTACTCCTATACGTATAGGTAGCTTTCATGGGCACGGCGGCAACGAATCGCCCACTCCCAGTACAATTGGCCTCAGCAATCAAATACTAAATCAACATCAACAATCAAGCAGTGTACCGACTTCCTCCGGTCATTTGGGACAAAGTTTAGCCTCACTTAACATGAACACTTCTAATAATAATAATAACAATAATACGAACAATAGTAATAGTAACAGCAACAGTAATAATCAAGCAACTGCCAATATTTCTGCTGTAAACGTAATTAGCTCCGCCGGTGGAGGTTCGGTCAGTTCAAGCGTTACACCACCGAATAGCGCGGGTTTGCGTCAATCGGGCGGTAAGTTATTGTTTATCATTTTCTATTATATTTTTGCAATCATTATTTATATATATATATATGTTTAGATGAGAATGTCTGTCTAAACTTTACAGTACATTGTCTCACACTTCATTTAAAAAAATATATATGTATTTAGTAGTTTTGTTGGTGTTGTTGCCGTTGTTTATTTATTATTAATTAGAAAGTTAATTTCCTTCTTCTTACACTGTTTCGTAACATTTCGATCATAGCGAACATCTACTTAAAGGAAATTTGATCCCAATGTGTAAGGGGCGCGAGAGACAAGTGAGTTGTGCATGGAGCGAAGCGATTAAGTGCTAATGATTTCATAAAGTTCACACATCTCAGCCAATTATCGTTTGTTAATTCGCTCAATAGCAGAAGAAGAAGAAGAAGAAGAAGATTTCATAAAATGTTGCATAATAGTCGTTTTACACCCTATAGATTATAACTTCATGTAAGAATCATGTAAGATTATTGCGGTTCAGTCTTTTGGCGCTGTTCTCCATCTAACCATATATCTCTCCGTCTGTCTGTCCGCCTATTCAAGGATGGCTCAAAGTCTGAAATTTGATATCGTTAACCTACAATTAGAAATCCCATTGTAAAGATGCGAGTCAGAGGCGACCGCAAAAGAGAAAGAATTTTCATTTTGTCATCCGTAGCATCTCTCCGTCTGTCTGTCCGCTTATTCAAGGATGGCTCAAAGTTTGAAACTTGATATCGTTAACCTACAATTAGATATCCCATTGCAAAGATGCGAGTCAGAGGCGACCGCAAAAGAGAAAGAATTTTAATTTTGTCATCCGGAGCAGATAATCAGCATCGTTAGGTCATTTAAACTTACAGAAAGTAAAAATGGTCGCGAAAAACTTACAACTATGACTAAATTTCCTTTTTTAGCAAACCTTATGTTCACTACATGGCAGAGACATCCGTTTCTTTATAAAATGGATTATAGAAATGGATTACGTCGTGGAGTTGTTAAGTTCTTGAAATTATCGCGTAATGAATAAAATCGTTCTCTCACATCACCTTGCGGGCGTAGTGTTCTTTTCACATCTAGTTGTTTTGATGCGAGTACACTTCGACTCGTTCGCAAAACGAATTCCGCTCATCACTTATCGGAACTTTTATAAAAATATAACAAACCTTAACGGTTTTCTTACCCTTTGCTATTCGAGATATTGCGACATAACCTCAAAAGGAGATGATTTCTTAGAATCGTACAAAAATTGTGCAAAAAACAAATAAAAAAACTATTGTGACCCAGGGTCCACTTTTAAATTAAATACTTTATGCCACACTACACTTATTAACCACTTTTTAAAATAAGGCGTTACATGGAAAGTGACTGAAGAAATTGTCCAATCCGTACCATTTTCAATAGCGTTCATCCTTAACATGTCAATACATCAAAATATCTGGAAAATTACGAAGTATAGTTTGAACACAAAAGGAAAAAAACAAGACAGACAGATGGACAGACAAGCTTAGATCGATCAAGGATAAAAGAGCAAAAGCGTTCCTGCACCGATCGGTATAATAAACGCTGGATCTATTTCAACTCCTTCTCAGTGTTGCATACGTCCATCCAAACTTAATATACTCTTATACCACAAGTGGCATTGGGCATAAAAAGGAAGCGATTGACTTAAGGGAAATGTTAGTAACTGATTAATTGTTTACTAAAACAAGTAAGTACATTACAGTCGAGGCGTGGGCCATTAAATATCCTACATCACCTTGTCTAACATTATTTTTGTATGAAATTACTATTATGGGTCCATTTCCCTTACCACATTTTAAAACATGGACTTTTCTACTCTACAAGGGATCGATTTTCGTGAAAATCGTTCTTAGGGTAGGGTTCAGAAAATAGGCCGAGGTAAGCGAATACCTTTTGAGTGAAAATTATACCTTTTTGTCGTATGAACTTCAGTTTTCGTTATATGAGAGGGAGTTCATAAATGCCCCAACCCGTTCAAAGTTTTAATAGCAATTTAGAATGCCGCAATACTACCACTTAGCCAGTTTTGCCGACAAATTTTGAAAATCGCAAGTTTCTTCCATATAACGAAATTTTAGAATGGGGCGTTATATGAGGCGTGGTTGAAAAGCTGTTCGTTGATAGCGTTTGTCCTTGAGTCAAAACACGTCACTGTAGCAAATTCCATAAAAATATCTCGAAGACGGACAGACGGACAGACAGGCTTAGATCATATTATGATCTCGAATCGATTGGTATAATAAAAGGTGAGTCTATCTTAAGCCCGTCTGCGTGTTACATACGTCCGCTCTAACTTAAGCGAAAAATTTTAAACTAATTTAATACGAAGTGAATTTAGAGATAATTTCCGCAAATTCTGGACTTTCAGTTCAGAAAAGGCTTCTATGAATTGTAAAAGAATTCTAAAAAAAAAACTATTTTAATGATAATGTAAAGGGAATTCGTGGCCTAAAGAAAACACTTTATCGTTAAAAGGCTAACAGTTCTCGTGTAATCTTGACTTGAATTTCCAATATATTTGCACGATTACACTTTGCTGTTACCTTTGGAAAATTTCTCTTTTTTTTGTATGGGGGTCACGTATACACATGCATAGATAGATAAATAGATTTTTATTTGTTGTTTTACAATTTTAGTTTAATCTTCTGGTTATGCTTGAAATGCCAGTTAATAAAAAGTTTAATTGCCTTTACCGACCGGAAGACGATGTATCGTTGCTTTGTCAAAACAAATTACCACAAAAGTGCAAAAACGAAACCATAGTAATACGAAACAAGCGACTTATTGTACATTACATGTAAATGTAGCATAGAACGAATTTTTACTTAACCTCAAGTTTGATTTAATTTTTTACTTACGCTCATCAAGTGTTCCTTTGAATGAAAATTTTCATTAACTAAATCTTGATGAAATCGGATTAATGACATATATAAAAATACTTTTTCAATTGTCCGAGATAGACGCTATACACATTATAGGGAGTATTCTGTCACTTGGGTGATCTGAAATACGCAGTCATCGTAGTGTTCGCTATCGCCAAAGTGGAGACTTAACTTAAGATAGTCAGCAGTTATTGGGTGAAGTGCTTGTTACACCATACAACACTTGTGGTACAGGCTATATTAAGTTAGTGCGGACCTATGTAATACGCAGAAGGGCTTAAGATATACCCACCTTTTTTTATTATAGCGATCGATTCGGAATCACAGCCTGTCTGTCCGCCCGTCCGTCTTCGAGATAATTTGATGGGATTTGCTACAGTGACTTGGTTTGAACCAAGGACGAAGGCTATTGGTCCACTTTTTCGACCACTCTCCATATAACGCCCCATTCTGAAATGTCGTTATACTAAAATAAATAAAAATTTCAAAATTTCTCGGCAAATATGGCTAAGCAGTAGTATTTCGCCATTCTAAATTGGTACGAAAGCTGTGGACCGGCTGGCGCAATTCTTGAACCCCCTATCATATAACGAAAACTGATGTTCATACAACAAAAAAGTATAATTTTCAATGCTTCACAATAGAAAATTAATTTCACATAAGAAAATTAATTGTACCAAATCTAGAGCCTCTCAATATATTTTTTGGATCCTACCCTGTGTAAGGATTTTGCGAAAATCGATTTATAGGGCAGAAAAGTTGGAATTTAAAATGTGACGATGAAAATTAATCCATAATAGTAAAGTGACATCAAAAATGCTATAAAGAGTGCCGTAATTTTTGAACCTCTTAGGCACAACCATTCTAAAGGAACGCAAGACTTCACTTGCAAAGAGGTTTATTTGTTAATATACAGTCCCATAATAGTATGTTCCTATAAAAAAGGGGGTATAATTTTTGTGCTCTATAGCAAAAATAAGGATAGGGTATTCAAAAGTCGGCCTAGTCCGACTATAATGTGTTCAGTTGTGGTTCATTTACGAAAATATGGAAGAAGGCGTGTCACAAATTCGTAAAACCGAGCGACGCATGGTCAGAGCAATGTCGTGAACAAAGTAGCCATGACAGAAGAAGCTTGCCGTGGGCTCATTGCAAATCCTCTTATTAATTACTACTTGATGGAAAAATAGGTCTTTCATGGACTCTGCGGGATTGTTGGTGACTGATGAATAGATTCAGGCATAACCTGCTTCACTGCCCACCTAAAGTACTTAAAAAATTGTGCCCAAATTGTTCGTTCCGTGACAAGACACGATCTAGTTTTTATGGTTAAAAAAGTGGAACGAACAACTTAAGCGAAAAAGCTAAAATTTTATATATGTTTTCATCAATAATCTGCAGCGTGTGCAGATGTGTTTATTAAGATGCTTAAACAGTCCAATAGGGTTAGATTTTGGCGACTTGGTGCTGGTTTTAAATGTTCTTGGCTGTAAGTAATGAAAGACTTGGCATTTTGACATATATAAGATGCATCCTTAGGCAAATGCAATTTTCTTGAAACGACTTCAAAACTATGTTTCATGCATTAATCTACTTTTGCTTTAACTACTTTGTAACGTGGTTTCTATTTCTATGTCGTTTATTTTTGTCCTCATTATCACGACTATGATGATGATGATAATGATGATGATGATGATGATGATGATGAAAATGATAATGATGACGATGATGGTGACAAGAATCTGACATTTTGCAACAAATTGAGCTTGATAAATTGGACAAGAAAGAGAGAGCAAGAGAAAGAGAAAGAGAGAGAGAGAGAGAGAGAGAGAGAGAGAGAGAGAGAGAGAGAAAGAGAGAAAGGAAAACAAAACAAAATAAACATGATAAACAACAAGCACATGCAGAGCAGTTTACAAAAGACCTGTATATGTGTTACTTGTTGTGCTTCTACGAACATTCCTACGTATTAATTAAGAATCTCAACCAACCCTTACTGCATACAACAAACAGTTCGTCTTGTTGACGCTGTAGCCACATTAACACAAAGTATTGTCATTGACGTCGTCGTAGCAGGTCTCCACTCACTACCGACATATCAAAAGTAAACTTATTTTCTTATTCCGTTTGTGATGGACAAGAGATCGTTTATGAAAGAATCTCATAAGGTTTACGTATATATAGTGTGAGGAGCCAATGTCGGAGCTCGTTTTAGCCTCACGGTTTCTCCGTCTCTGGTGGGGGAGAGAGAGAGAGTTCTAGCTTAAAGTAGTGACGTAAGTTACAGCTTAAGGTGGAGAAGTAAGTTAGAACTTAAAGTAGGGAAGTAAGTTAGAGAATAAGGTAGAGATGTAAGCTAGAGAATAGATTAAGGATAGAGATAGAATAGGAGTAGATTAAGAATCGGTTAAGAATAGAGTAGGGTTAAAATAATTTAGTGAATGAGTGAGAGGAGTTCATGAAGTCGGATCGCGACCGCGGATAGCGAAGAGTAAAGAATAAAGTAAAGATCCCTAAATATAAATTTCTTGTGTTCTCCTGGGCTGCTAAGCCACCCCAACAACAGAGATATAGGCCGCAAAAGCCCTCACAATATATACATATGTATATATATATGCATACGATCCATTGCTTTTAATCGGTAGCGTAGACAAAAAGGAAAATAAACTCGGCCTAATGATGATTGATGGCGGACAGTGTGTAATAGTCGTTTGAATAGGTCCATCAGTGCCCCTAGAGTTACAAAAAATTGCAATTTTTCTATAATTGCGATGGGTATCCGAAATTCGCTCTCTCTCTAACAATAATGAATAGTTTTCTTCCTCTTCTTCTTCTTTTTTTTTTTTTTTTTTTTTTTAACTAAAAAGTTGTGTTCTCTTTCATGTCATTGCACATGGATTGTGTTGTTGTGAGTTTTTATAATAAGAATATTTTTATGGATTTTTCTGATACAATATATTGTGAAATGTAATTTTCTAAGTAGAATGAAAGGTTGACTAGCACTGCTGCTGCTACTACTACTACTACGACTGAGTCTTTCGCCACATGAAACTTTCTATGTAGATTAATGTCCCCAAGTCGGTCATACTCGTGAACTCATAGCAAAGTCTGTTTATTATAAAAAAAATCTATTGAAATGATTACTATATAGAATCATATAATGAATATCCTCTTGTTTTCTCAAACTAAACCAAATGATTACCTATAGCGTAATGTTATGCTTTATTAAATGTTCTTGATTAAGTTAATGCATGCAATACGTAACCTAATCTGACAGGAAAATTAATTTCCTTTTGCTTGTTAAGGCAATCGGTCTCTAAGCGAATAAACAGGAATCTTCATACAAAGGCAATTAAAAGCTTTATTATATGCATGCATACATACATAAATGCATACATACATACATACATGCATGCATGTACGTTAGCATTTTTGAAGTTTTTAATGCGTACATACCTCTCCATGTATGTGCACCTCTACGTATGCGTACGACTTTACATGCATTTTGCGGTCTACTTTTAAAAGTAATTCATATCTGCATTCGTTGCTTGCCTTTAGGCGTCTCGTTTAAAATATGTAATATATTCTTGTTTATTTTTACGGTACGGTACATAGTAGTAAAGCGTAAATCATAGAACATGATAGAGAAAATATTCAAGGTTTTATTTTTTTCACATTATAATTTGCATGAGTTTTTCATGCTTCGTCCGTGTAGCACGAATAAAAGGTTACAAAGGTTTCAAAAAATTATATTAAATAAGATTAAGTAAGAATATTAAAAAACTTCAGGAGCTTGAAAATTTTTCTATAATCATTTTATGGATTTGTTGAACTCATATTCCGGGGGAATGAGATCTAGGAGTAACGTTAACATTATTTTTAGTATTAAGCGACTTGACAACCTTGAGATTAGGTAGAGAAGAGATATCAGGTTGAATGGTTACTCGCATCACTTTTTCCTTTAGCTATTGCTCTCTTAGGTTAAAATTAATAAAAACAAAGAAAAAAAATAATTCTACACTTAATTTCACTTCAAAGTTCTTCCTTTGCAGTATCTTCGCGTCTTCGTTGTAACGCCAAGAAAAACATAACAGAAATCTCTTATATTCATAATAAGCGATTAACACTTTATCCAAGTAGACCTTTCCGCTCCTTTCTTGAAGTAAGGTAAAAATATATGATGCTCTGAGGGTTTGGAAATGTGATGACAGTTAAAAGTGAAAAGGAAAATATAAAATCGCTGCTTTCGCATCAATAGATTCCAGTTCCAATATCTTTCGAAGCCCGCCACAATTGTTCACTTTATCTTAGACCTTTGCGATCTTCAAACTTTGCGGGTGGAAGTATCGAGAGTTAGTCGGAGAGAATTCAGTTTAAAATGAGAAAGTAATCTCGAAAGTCTCTCCCTCATGCCTGACTTTATTCTTGCAGGCAATAGTTCGACTCTTCTTACCTTGACTCTAATCGAGTTATGCTAAGCATTTGAGGTTTATATGAACTTTGACCATAAATTTTTTTGGTTACTTCTTCACATTGTATTTCCAAGAATTTATTTTTACTTTACTTTAAAATAACTCTCAATATCACGACACACATACATATTTGTAAATTTACAGTTGCTCATGATGTCAAAATAAAATATTTTCGTTTTTCTAACGACACTTACCGCGATGCGCCTCATGGAAAAGAATCCTAGAAAGTATCCAAAAGAAAGTCAACCCAAAATTCGCGATGTTTAGTAATTTTCTTTACGAGCTGTAAACTGAGTCAAAGCTTATGAAGAACTGCAATGTCTGGGTAAGCGTGTACCGTTCTGCCCTCAAAAATGAAGCTTTTTTTAAATTTGATAGAAATATGAGGGGGTGTTGCATGCAAGTTGCTGCTGTAAACGGTTAACGGACACGCCTATCTACGCAACATCAACTGAGAACACCTCTGCTTTATGAGTTGTTGGTCGTTATTTATTACTAATAGCCACACGAGTGTACTAAGTTACTCGTGTACTCTACAAAAAATGAAATAATCAGCCACGCCCATCCAATACTAGAGAGTACGGAAATTTAGTTTTTCTCATTGTTTTTCTAGTCGTATTTTTAGGACAAAAGTGGTGGACATAAATCATTCGTTCAAAGTCGAATATAATTTTTTAAAAATGTTTTAGTTTTGTGCATTTCTTTACATTTTTATTGAACGCCTATGTATAATGTTTTATGTTTGCGGATATAGCTTGTTTGGATTAATAAATGAACATAAACTATAAACAATCTTTTGTCCAAGATGTTGGGACTCCATTTGTGACCGTTAGACTGTGGGAGCCAGCGCGTTATGGTTGTCTGTAAAAGCATATGGTCTGTTTAGGGTTAAGTAAATCCTTCCACACCTATACCCACCCACCATCACTCGCACACACACACACGCGCGCGACACACTTTCATGACAACTTGCGATTTGCCATGGATTAAACGATCAACAGGCGCGTGCCCTTTGCCAACGAAGGTGAAGATTGTCGATATCAACATATAACACGATTTCAACTGCTATCTATATTTTCTGTGCTCTTGTCAGTTATGAGAGGGGAGCGTGAAAAGATAATCAACTAAATGTTATCATATATATATATATTATATTGTATTCATATCAATGTTCATGATCGGTGTTCATATGTGAGGGGGTCACCCATGACCGTAAGGATTGAATAGGTATGCGAAGAATATGTTTCTTAAGTCGCATGAATACACCTGACGAAAATCCCTTTAATTAATTATTCAAAACTCTTTAATGACTCTTTAATGTGTAGAATTTATTTATATACATATATATATATGTCAATATATATATGTCAATATATTTATATATATATTAACGTATGTTCATAAATGAATAAAGTTTTAAATAAGATTTTATTGAACATATGTTGCTTTTTTTTTTTTTAATTTTTTTTTCGAAATAAATACAATCAAGGTTCAAGTATAGTATATCCTGTAGAAAAAATTGCACACAGTGCGACCTTCATATTTATATTACGTTTAAACGAGCGAATTACGAAAAAACGTTATTTTGCCATTTATTGACTTGAAAGTACATTTCATATACCATACGATTGCATGTGGAAAGGATGGCCTGAATCCAGAAAAAAGAAAAAACAACAACAACAACAACAACAACAACAAAAGAAGCAAAGTAAAATGGATGAATTACACTTTATTGTACTCGTGAACATTGTCATGAAAGCGTTGGTGAAATGCAACATATGCAAAGTTTGTCCATATTTACACACTAACGAAGGAATCGTAAGGTATATTAAATTCAATATTCAATTTGAAATATCTCTTAATAAGCATCACCTATGATACATGATAAGCGATCAGAAAAGAAGAACGACTGCTCCTTTGTCGTTGCATCTCTCCAAGTCCTCGCAGAAAGACAAAAATTTCGCGCCATGTGATAGTCTGCAGCATGTTTGCAAAAGAATGCGTGAAAAAAGTCATACTATAGTGTAGAGTGTACTGGCCCTTAAGTGTGCAGCTTTTGATAACTAGATGGGTATATACTTTTGCCGAGTAGATCTTATCAAAGAAGTTCTTGAATCTGGCAAAATGTAAAAAGTTTTTGTACTTTTTTTATACGGTATTTTAACCTTGACCTGAAAGTAATCAAAATTTTCTTAAATATTCTTTACTCTATTAAATTGCAGACGTGGACTTGTTCCAATTACAGAATTTCTTCGTTTATGTCTTTGCACTAGACATACGATACGTTACTTGTACTCGAAATTTCATCAAAGAAAATTTTCTTTCAATTAAAAGTCTTTGACTAATCGCGTATTTATTTATTTTTTTTTGTAATTAATTTCGAGCTTTGAGTGCTTTCTCCATCTCTATACTCTACGCATACAGTGCTCATTTTAATTATGGCAGTGATTCCCAACAATTAAGAAAATTGGCGAATAAATAATTCGAACGGTGGTAATCTTGGATTTTGATTATATTCTCAAGGTTCGTTCGCTATTGGCACGAATTCGAACGAATTGGAAAACGAAAGAGGCAAACGATAAATTTCTTCAATCAGAAGTTTTTTTTTGATCTCCCTTCTATATTGAATGAATTTTTCATTTCTCTTGCTTTATATAACTAATTGAATATTTTGTGATGCCAAAAATATATAGATGGCGTTGTCAAATATTTATGCTAAACCTTTGTTCTTGATGAGTGGAAGCACTTGTCAAAAATATTACGACGTTTCAAGACTTTCGACTCGCGCATAGTAACATTAGGGTCCTCAAAACCGTTTCTGCTCATCATTTCCACTGGATCTATTTGAACAGGAGATCTTATCCTATTATTCCATACACAAGTTATTAAAGCCATCGTGCAGCCTGCTTTAAGCATTCTAACTTTTTGAAAGTAGTTGCAACGGCTCATAACAACACATGAAGCAGCATGTATTGCTTTCGCATATAAGAACCCCATGATTGTATTAGAAACAATAATTTCGATTCTTCGTTCTTAAGGTTCCAGTAGCTTTTTTTTTTCAAATGCCAGTTTCCTTTCAATTGGAGGAAGATTAAGTCCATTTTTAAACTTAATCAGTAGGCATTAAAGGAACAACTATTTCTAGCTTGCATATTCTACATAAAGAAGACAGAGTTCGAAGATTTCTTCTGTCTCGATTGCAATCTTTGATGGTCTCTGATTTTGATTTTCTTGGTTTGGAATAGAAAAGCTAGCCCGTGTTGGTTCGTAAGCCAATAAAATGGACATAAAGACAGACGATGAAGTAGTTAAGAATATATTATATCTTTGAAAGATTCTCCAATTGGATCCTTTCGAATAAGAATTTTTTTTATAACTACCAACTAAAATTCCTAAACGCTTTTAGAATCTTGATCAGAGCGTACCTTTTTCTACTTTAGGGGCGATTTAGTTTTTTCCGATTGTAAACAGAATCGCTATATAGCAAAATTTGAACAAAGTTATATACATATATCGAAATTATCTCAATTTTTGAGAATTCAATTCCAATTCCATTCAAATTTTCTTCACTTGAAGGACGTAGTGCTCTGATCGTTACAAATGGAATGATAATTTTAACATAGCCACCAGCCGTCAGTAGTAGATGTAAATATATTTAACCCTTTTTTTAATAAATATATGAGTGTCAAGAGTAGTATTCATTGAAAAAATCACACAATTTATTGTTTCACATTCATTCGCACTTGCATTTATTCGAAAATATGAAAAGAGTTGTTCTCAAGCGTGTAAATATGTGTAAAATATTTACAACAAAGCAAACAATGGAGATAGATATGAACAGATAACAATGTTTTGTCAAATACTCAAGGACTTAATACGAGATCCAGTTGTGGTTTCAAATATGGAAGAAGAACACTTTCAAATATCTATATAAATTTCTAAAACTACAAACAATATTTTTGCTTTAACTATATCTCTTATGACTTTCGATGGCAATTTTTATACAAGGTATATATCAAATCACTTACACACATCTATGATAAAAATTTATACCAAAAAGAAAAAAAACAAAAAAAAAAGATTTGCTTTTTTAATGTCAATTAAGAGAATTTTTTATTTTGCAAATGCATTTTAACCGCTTACCGAAACTAATCGCTTAACGTTAGATTTACGAACATTTCGCAAACATCCGAAAACCCGTCAATTTGACGGGTACATTTTAGGAATCTTCATACTCGTAGAACTGAAGATAGACTTTGTTTGCTTGCCCTTACAAGATAGTTTTCTAAATAATGCCAGACAAAAATCTCTTTAGCGTATTTTAGAAGGTCTGCGCCATATGAGAACGTTATGGATGAACTCCTCTCTCTCCCCCGATCTCTTTTTCACTCTCCCTCTTTCTCTCTCTCCCATCTTTCTCTCTATTTCACCCCTCTCTCAACCACTTTCCGCTCTCTACCATCTCTCTTCCTCTTTCTCCCTCTCTCTCCCTTTCTTCCTCTCTCTCCCTTTCTCTCCCTCTCTCCCCCTATTTCTTCCTCTCCTGTTCTTTTCTCATCTCCCAACCCTCTCTCCTCCCTCCCCTCTTCTCACCATCGCTCCCACTTCATTTCTCGCTATCTTCTACTCCCTTTCTCTACCACAACCTACCTCTGTCTCTCCATCCCTCTCACTATCTCTTTCCACCCTCTATAACCTCTCTTCCTACCTCTCTCTCTCTCCCCCTATCTCTCCACTATCTCTCCCTATCCCGCTCTCTTCGCATCTCTCTCCCCTTCGCCCTTTCTTTCTGTTATGGATGAACTCCTCTCTCTCCCCCGATCTCTTTTTCACTCTCCCTCTTTCTCTCTCTCCCATCTTTCCCTCTATTTCACCCCTCTCTCACGCTTCTGTCGTCCCTCTCTCAATCGCTTTCCACCCTCTACAATCTCTCTTTCTCTCTCTCCCTCTCTCTCCCTTTCGCCCTCTGTCTCTCCCTTTGCTACTACGAATGGAAGATTTCAATGAAAACTATGCTAAAATTTACTTTTTCCCATGAATACATTTTCACAACTCTCTCGTTAATAAATTCATTAACAAACTTTTCATTTCAGTGTTATTATCAAAATATTAATGTTTTCAAAATAATTCTTTAAATAGGCATAGATAGAAAATAAATTTTTAACACCAAACACTTTACACACTTTTTTGCAAACTTTAATTGCAATCGTGCTCTGCTTTTCAATGCACAAGTGCATGTAAAAATGCTTATCTAAAAATTGTGTGTTATACTTGCTAAACAAATATTGCAGTACCCATTAAAACATTGCAAAAAGCAACAAAATCCTATCTACCTTAGCATGAGTTTCAAATACCTATGTGTAGTCATCATTATCGATAGGCTTTTTATTTGCTTTCAGGTCGTCGTAAACGTATTAGCAACATTATTAAATACAGTTATAGTGACCTATTGACTATATTGATTGAATATATTGATTGAAAACTGAAGAAATTACAAACATCTTTAAATCAAGCTTTTGATTTACTTTCATTTCCTCCCTTTGTCCAAAAATGTGGTTTGCATTTATTAAAAGTTCGAAAACTGAAGAAATGATTATCATTTTCAATTCCGATTTTGATTTTCTTTCATTTACTCCGTTCGTCCGAAAATGTGGCTTACATTTCATAAAATCTGGAAATTGACGAAACTATTCCCAAATTCATTTTTTTGCTATTTTTTACTTTTTGCCCCTCTCGTTCGAAAATATGGCTTACACATCAAAGAAAATCTAAAGTTAATCAACTTACTCTGATCTTCAATCCATTTTTCTTTTCTATCCTATTGTCCCTTTAACCACTTTCGTCCGGAAATATAGTTTACATTACGTCAAAGCCTACAATTAACGAACTTACTCGCTCTATTTTAACTCTTTCTCGTTTCTTTTGGCTTTTTCGTTTTAACATATGAAGAAATATGACGAAATTTTTCTTTTGCCTTTCTTCCATTTATTTCGTTCGTCCGAAAATGTGGTTTACATATCTGAGAAAACTTAATATTTATGCAATGTATGCAATATTTAAATCTTTCTGTTTGCACGCTTACGTGAGACAATTTGAACCGCTTTTCCCATCTAGTAGGAAACGAATGGAGCGGCAGTACATGGCAGTTAAGATGTGATATCAAATTATTCTCCCCCTCAAAGGGCTGATATGTTAAATCCAATCGGTGAGCTACACGTCATATATTTCTTGCTTATCGGCCGATTATTTCTATATATATCAAATCGTGCATTATGAATGAAGTGTTATTGAAAACCGATTTTAACGAATGGAATCGATCGTATCGACCACTAGATAGGATATCTCGAAAAGTCATAAGGAAAATCGTCCAGCATTAAGTATTTATTACTTACTTACTAGCAATGACTTATCGAACAAACCTCGTACACTTAGTTCCATACAATGACTTTGAATTAATATTCAATTTTTTGGTTTCCTATAACGGCATACTTGATCTTGAATTGAAATGAACATTTTTATGGTAATTATAGATTTATTTATTTATTTATTTACATTTTTTCTATGTTTGATTATATTAAAGTCGGTAGTAGTTTATGCGAAATTATTAAAATTAGATGCATAATGCGGTTAAGCTAATGGTAATGCGGTAATTGAAACGACATGTACATCGCACAAATGTGTATGTTTGTTATTCATCTTTATGGTATAATTAGTATTCTTCACCACATATTCGATATCGATGCGTATAAATAAACTTCAATCTTTTTGCGGTTACTATGTGTGTCGTGTGTTATCAACATGAATAGAATTTTTTGCATTCGCCTTTATACACGTACGCTTTCACGCGCACACACACACACACACAAACACATGGTTTTCATCGGCGCTGGAGTCGGCCACGGAAGTTTTGCAGAGATTGAAACAAAGCAAGGTTCAGTCTATAGGGTGGACGCATCCAAACTTCGCAAACAAGTTCATTCAGTTTTTTCCGAGCCAATTCTGGTCGCTCTTTATGGATTGTTTGATTCAAACGGTCGAGTTGTGCACGCTATAGGGCCGAATTGATGATTTCGCCAAGTTACTGCAGCTTATAATAAACAATTCCTTTCCACTTCCACCAAATACTCAACATAACTCTCCAAGCCATAAAGTCATTTATGGATGGTCATCAGGCTTTAGCGGTGATCGCTTGCGTTTGACATTCTCGTATATCACCCGTTCATCATCCTCTTGTAATGATTCGCTTCAAAAATGGTTCAAGTTCGTTGCTTTCCCGTAGCATATCGCTAATGGCAACTCTGTCAATCAAATTTCTTTGCGTTAATCATCACCCAATGACACCCAAACTTCGAGCTTTCTTTTGTAGCCTGCTCTTTTCTAATGATACCAAACTGTGGTGAGGTTGAATTTTTAGTGTCTCCGCTCTTTCTTAACGGCGTGCGTCCGCCTTGCGTGTCCGTCTTGCTTCACCAGTTTTCCACCACAATTTCATCAACTTTTTCAGTGATTGGCCGACCGGAGCGAGGTGCATGCTTGACATTGAAATTTTCGGAACGGAATTGAACAGTTCACCCACAGCATTCTCACCTTATACTTCACAATTTTTTCTTTTTTTTTGGAGCGTTTTTATCTTCTTCCTCAGATATTTCACTCATTTTCAAATCAATATAACTTTTTAGACGAGCAAAGAATTAGAAAACGATCTTCACAAGAAATGTAGGCTGAAATGTCACCTCTTAAACACATGTTCGTTTGAGACAATCGGTTGAGTGTTGCCCGAAATATAGGCATCAATACTGTCTAGTGGCAAAAAATTGCAAAGTCTTTTTACATGACTCGATATTATGCAAAGGCCATATATATCTTGATTTCGAACTATGTAAAGGAAAAAACACTCAATAAATAAGAAAAAATTGATCTGTTCATGGAAGCTCTGCATAAACTTTCATTCGCGTCATAGCTTCTAGAGAAATCGTCGAAAGTGATTCTGCGGTCATTGTCCTTGCAATGAGATGCATAGTTCCCCAACGCCTCTTTGTCTCAAATTTTCACCTCGTCACGGGAAGCTTTTCTGGCAGCTATGGTATAATAATACACATTTTATGAAAAGGATTAATTTTGATATCATGGCTAACTCCAAATTTTTCGAATGCCTTCGTTCCTAGTGTTAATTGTTAATATTTAAAGTGAAGTTTAAAAAATCTTTTGAGGACTGGAATACGAAATATTCAAGAAGTACAAGTTCGAATTTCGCATGGACCTCAAACGCTTCATCGTGGTCGGATTAGGGTCAAGTATGTATCTTCGAACATAAATACCCTTGAATACCGAATGTTGATGGCTAGTTGGATAAGAGACTTCCGACTTCTACCGAAAACTACAAGTTCGAATTTCGCAAGTATCTCAAAGGCTTTATCGTGGTCGGATTAGCGTTAAAGATCCCATAAAGTATGTACGCACAAATTTAAATACTCTTGAATACATACTTTGCATACCGAATGTTGATGGCTGGATAAGAGACTTCCGACTACTACCGAAAACTACAAGTTCGAATTTCGCATGAACATGAAACACTTTATCGTGGTCGGATTAAGGTTATGTATGTACCCACGGACATAAATACCTTTGAATATCGAATGCTGATGGCTAGCTGGATAAGAGACTTCCGACTACTACCGAAAACTACAAGTTCGAATTACGCATTGACCTCAAACGCTTCATCGTGGTCTGATTCGGTTTAAAGACCCCCATAAAGTATGTGCCCTCGAACATATATTTTGAATATCGTGTGTTGATGGCTAGCTACATAAGAAACTTCTGAGCTCCTAGTTGTGTGCCTTTAGGCAGTAAATAATAAAGAAAATCTATTTTAGTGAAGTGTGAATATCTCTTGCCAGGGTTAACAACGAGATAAGTTCCAATTTTTACACCAAAATACAACAAACTATTTAAAATCATTAAAGCTATTTAGAATAATAAAACGTACGCATTACATAGATATCAACTAAACAAGTTGCTATAAGATTCGGCGAATGACGATGAATATGTTGAACGTTCTCCCATAACTATCACTGAAGTGTAATTTAGTTTTATTATACAGCCAAACACACACACACACACACACACACACACATCCCATAGTATCAGCTCAAGTTTCATTTAACGATGGATTAGAGTAAAGTTTATTCATAGCAAAATAACAATGATATGAATAAATTTACTTGAAATTAAATATACGACGAAAATTGAAATGAAAGAAAAAAAATAATATGCGGTCGTAACCGAATCTCTTACACCCATCGCTGTTATCCTAAAAAAGGCAAAAAAAAAGTTCAAAGAACCAAATTTTCATCCTCTATAATATGGAGTGAGTGAACGTGGCTGATTTTTTATTTTTCGCATAAGCGTGTGGGCGTTGTAGGCGTGTCCTTTGGAAGAGTTTTTCATTTCTAAATTCTTTTGCAAATTTGTAGGCGATACCTTGAGAATGCTTACAACAAATACTAAACAGTTACGCAGGTAGGCAGATGGGCAGACGAACAGACGGACATGTTTAGGTGCATTCCAAATTTGAAACTGGCCATGCATTTGTACACTCTGTGGAGTTTTTGAAGCTTGTTTCTGCTCTTTATAAAGGCATTGAAAAAAAAAAAAAAATTTGACACCCTATAATATCGGGTAGGCGTGGTCAACTTTTTCCATTTTCGTACAGGTACTACAACATCGCCTACAGAATATGTGTTCAAATTTTTGTACATTTATTTGCCTTAGTTTATGAGTAAGGAAAAAAAAAAAAATTTTATTCCTTTTGAAAAC
>KK499912.1:57994-107515 GCA_000688715.1 Glossina pallidipes | reverse complement strand
TCATCCTTTGGTGATGGATAGAACAAATGAAAACCTCTGACAAAAGAATGAATAAATAAAACAAAATTCATCATCGCTATCAATGAGAAACTTTTTACACCATGACGGGGTAGAATTAAGTAGTGAATCAAAGGATCAGAATGCACAAACTTGAACTGGAGTTCAGATATTAGTGCAGAGTGCCTGGCTTGTCGCGATTGTCCCGGTCCTAAGCGATTAATTTGCAGCCTATCCAGTAGATAACTAGACTCTCTCTTTAAGCAATTATTTCTTGTTAATCGGTACAATGTCCTACATTTTAATAAATCGTCAAGTGACACTTTAAACGCATTGATGTCTTTGATATCTTCTTCCTTTACACCTTACTCCTAGCGAGACTTATTGAGACTTGTCGGACACTTTCCCCGGTATCCATAAAGAAGCGTTTGGAAAAGATACGCTACTGCTAGCAAACTCAGGATGTTTAATACGATAAACGGGCTCGGAGTGAGCATCGGAGATCGAAGCATTCCATATAATTTGCTTATTGTTGTGTTGCTGGTATCATTGATCGAAACTGAAAACCTATTGCAAGTCATTGCTTGTTAGTTTCATACAATTTTCACAGCAGAGAGCAATAAATTTACTTGTTTTTTTTTATCAACTTGACGATAAAACTTTCGTTATTTGGCTCACTCAATGACGTCTTCAAGATAATGATTCAATTGATTATTGAACTGATGTGAGTGCTATTGAACGGACAAGGGACTTGTGTTTGGTTGTACATAAGCACCTTCAAGGTGACATTGACGCAAAAAAAAAATTACAAGAAACTTTAACAAAACTTAGAAATTTTTCTTTCTATCAGTTTGCTGGACAAAACGAGATTTGCATGTCATGGTTAAGTGGAGCGTTTTTCTTTTGTGTGCTAATATTCTGAATATAAAACTGACAAGAGGTCAAAGAGATGGTCAATTCGCTTTGAAACTACTAGATTTTCCAGTAGTTCCCAATAGTTTTTTAGCCCTGAATAATATCCTTGCGACGATGACGTCAACTGATAGATGACATCAAACTTAAAAGAGCATTAAAATGAGAACATTTGCCGAGCATCGTAAGCAAGACATCACACAAAAAGAGCTTTCGATCAGAGTTTGTGAAAACTGAAATTGCTTTGTCAAAACTAGCGTATGATTTCTTTGAAGAATGACGAATTGAATGAAACACAAACAACAAAACACAATTTCCTTTTAGTTATATTGATCCAATTTGTATGATTGATTGTTCGTTTCTCTATTGTATACCGTTCTCTCCTGCTTTCATACAATTACGGTCTTAAAAAAAAAAAAACAAAAAAAAAAGAAAGGATGAAAAAATGCTATTTGGGACCCAAAAAAAAAGAAGAGAGAGAACGAGACAAAAGACTATTCACTTCGTGGTTCCGGTAGTAAATGTAAATGTTAAGGACACCATTCGGATTGGGATTTGGATTAAAATGTTCTTGCAATACAATGCGCACACAGTTGTACAGAGTGAAACTGACCTTGCAGTTGTCGTCAAAGGGGTAACGCCAGAGAAACCTGATAACAAATTTTTTTATTTTTTCTTACAATTACTTGCACAGATGACCTTGTAAGACGTTTGCCTTCACATAACTTTATAGAACGAGAGGCAGTGATGTCAATTATTACTCTCTTCATATTATTCCGACCATGTTTCCGACTATGCGAACTGTGGCCGCCGGAACTGCGTCATTGCTTCTGAAAAGTGGTTCAACGTTGCTCCCTTACGTAATGCTTACTCTAAAGTGTCAGCTGTCAAACTTGTTGTTTTTAAAATTCCAAACTTGTATGAATTTTTGTGACACCCTGTATAACTGATTTATCACTTATCCGTTTCAATTATTAATCAATCGATTCTCAAGCCCAAATAATGTAATAAACTCTAGAGTGAAATCGAAATTTCATTTCAAGTTTCTTTCCTATCTTTTTGTTGTTGTTGTTGTTGTTGTTTTGCTTTCTATGTATCATTAAATTGTTTCCCTAAGGTAATGCGTATCATGAGCTGAATATTAATGCCTTGGAAATGAGCATTTAAGGAAAGGAAAACAATTTTCATGGCATTATGGTAAGACGTAATAATGCTTGGCCAACCAAACCATATGCCATATAAATCAAATAAATACGAATGCCTTTTGCCTTTTACAACAACTTTTCCCTCGAGGAAACAAGTTATGCTAAGTTTGACAATTTGTTTGTGAGAAAATGCTTCAAAGGTTCCCCTAAGTGTAGAGATTCTTGGCTGAGTGTAAATTTTTAAGTCTTTTAAGTTCCTATGTAGAGTTTATTAATAATAGTTATTAATAAAATATAACAATTAAATGTTATAATTAAATATTACAAGTAAAATTGTTATACCAGTAAAACTAGTAAAACTGGTAAGTGCCATGATTTCGTTAATCAATGTGTAAATAACTTAATCAGTTTCATTATTTTGCGATTTTCTAATGGTTGTTGTTGTTCTAATGTTCAATTGTGATCAATTAAATATAATTGAATAATTGAACTAAGTAGAGGATGATAAAAAAAGTGTATAGCGTTTTTTTTTTTTTTTTTTTTTTAAAGTCATTTCTTGAACAGCAATTATTGAACTACTTTTCGAAATAATTTTATCATATTTCACTAATAAGATCCAGAATATTGGAAAAGACTGCCATTTACATTTCGCGATTTTCCCGATTGAATCCAATAATGGCTTAAGATAACTTCAAAGAAAAAAGTCGACTAAAATTATATCGCTGGACCGCAGGTGGCAAGTTTCCAAAGCATAGGCATTTTTACAGGCATTTAGGCATTTTAACAGTATACCCATAGTTGGCCTGTAACTCAGGCCTGTTCAACTGTTCATTCTCAGAAATTTATTGATGCAATTGAAAGGGAATTGAAACACATATAACTTAATTTGTTGATGGGGTTTGATAGAATGAGATTTTCAGAGTCTCATTTACCAATTTGCAGAGTTACACGCTTATGACACTTAGGCTTACGACACTATAACGTAGTAGTTTACAAGAAAACAATTACCCTTGTTGCGAAGAATGAACAGTCACGTTAGCTGACAACTGAAAGTAGTTAAGTGATTTTCGTGTATCATGGTCGAATTACTCTTTAATTCGTGACTCGTTATTATCCCGGGTAATCTGCAATTGTTTGCTAACGGGTTAAGTAGGTAGCCCGGTAAGTTTTTATAAGGCCAGGGTTCCTTTCTGGGTCGAGAGAGTGCGTAAGATAAGGGTGACAATCCACACTGTCCCTTTTACAAAACATTCACACACACACACATACGCACATACACAAAGATTAATAATATATTGAGAGTCTCTGCAGTAAGGGGATCTTTTCGGACCAACAGTCTATAAGGATGTCAGCGCACATGATGTCGTTCCGGGCAGACAAGCCAAGGACATAGTGAATGAAATCCTGTCCCAATGAATTAATTATGTCACGAGATATACGACAGGTTGCTTCATTTTGTTGAAACCAAATATTGTCCAAGTCAACATTATCTGACTGAACGAACTGAAATATCTGGATATCTGGAGTCAGGCAGAGTTGCATTCATCGTAGGTTGGATTTTTTGAACTATTCAAGTTTATCGTACAAATATCGGTCTCTTCGTAGGCGTGCTTTCTGTTGTTAGACTTTACAACTTTAAAAATAATACACACACACACTCACATATATATAACAAGTCAAAATCCTATATTGTGGCACAGGCCGCCTACAACACTTCGCTTAATAACAAAGTTATTCATATGACGAAGGCTTTGTATGGATAACCGGATGCTCGAAAAAATAGCTCGATCTGGATCATTTTCATTAGCGTTCATCTTTTGGCCGAAACACGCTAATATATGAAAATTTGTCAAAATACCTCACAAAGTACGTCTTCTAGATTGAACACAAGAAAACAAGAGGGACTGACGAACAGACAAACTTAGATCGATTCAGAAACCGACTCCGAATCGATTGGTACAATGAAAGGTGCATCTATCTATCTGTCCATCTACCCCAAGTCGCGGTGTAGGATATAAAAATCGACCCTTGACGCCCTGTAATTATTAAAAATAAAAATTTGGAAAAAATTATATTTATTCCAACAATTATATGTAGCAGATATAATGACAGATTTCTAGTTAAAACTTCACATAAGTTTTCACATTCTTAAGACCAATTGAAAGGTCCGTCCATAATGTCGAACTTTTCCTATATTTGCTTTACAGTTAATAGCTGTCCAAGGTCCCTTAGAGAGAGAGAGCTTGTAATTTCCTTATTTTCCTATTTAATCTAGGACTTGCAATACTTATGCAAATGTTCGCAATTGTGTTAAATAAATTTAATTGTTATTGTGTTTCCTTCCTTTGGAATTTCTTTTCAATTTAAATAATTGCAGGCAGTGGTTGCTTGCTTTCAAACATTTGTGCTCATATGAATTATTATTAAGGTGGCAGCGCGCGCGTGTGTGTTCTAGCTTTTGATAAATAGTTTAAGGCGAGACAATGTAATATAACGTACATACGTAATCACATTATCATATTATATACAGGTTATAACGATTTCTAACTGTCTTTCTATTCCTTCTCCCCTCTACTATGCCCCCTGATCAAAATAAATTTTACTGCAATCATTTGAGAATTAAAAAACAAAAAAAAACTTTGATTTCGCCTTGATTTGTGTGGGAGATGTGGGTTTTTTCTATTTTTATACATTGCACCGCTTGTGCAGGTGCAAGGATATGTTAAGCTTGTGCGAACGTAAGCAATAACCAGAAGGGCTTAAGATTAATCCACGTTTTATTAGATCGATGTAAGCTTGTCTGTCCCTCTGTGCGTCTTGTTTCTTTCTGTTTTTTATTCGGATATTTTAATGAAATTTGATACATCGAATACTATGATGCAAATGATCCGATTCGGATCACTTTTCCGACACCGTTCTCCATATAAAGCCTTATTTTGAAAAGTCGTTAAATGAAGTGGTGTGGGGTATTTAAAGATTGGCCTTGCCCGGCTATACTACTATTACTTATTAAGTTTCCGGCAAAAAAAAAAAAAAAAAACAAAAATCAATCGAAATGATGATATTGTGTTTAAAATCATTGACTGCTGTAATCATCTTAATTAAAATATTAAAATTTTAATAGTTCATGTTTATCTTGTGTGTATGTGTGCGTGTGCGCGTAAACCAAGTAAACAAGTTCATTTAGCTAAAGTGTGAAATAAACGACGTGTTAGCGTATTGCTTACAAGAAGTGTGTGAATATGGGAATATATATATATATATATATATGTATGTGTACGTCGTTACGTAAAGCAGTAAACAGCTATGCCGGCCAACGCTGTAAAAACTAAATACTAACAAATGAGAAATCCATAATTCTTCTTTTTTTTTTTTTGCTTTTCTTTGGTTGAGGTCAATTTGGGTTAAGGCGCCAGCTAAAGTAAGTAATTGTTGCCTTTTATGGATATGAACTTATGGGGAATTGTTTTACACAGAAGATTGATTTATGCAAATTTGAGATCAAAATGTATCAGAATTTTGTAATTAGATGGAAAATAGCATTTTTGATTATTATACCCACTACCCAAGAATGGAGATATACTCGATTTTGTTTTTGTTTTTTTCATAATGTACGAAATACTCAGAAGGAAGCTTCAGAGATCCTAAAAAGTATATGTGTTCTTGATCGGCCATGTCTGTCCGTCTGTGCGATGTTTGTCGTTGGCACTCTACTCATCGCAAAATTGCAGATATTGACTTCAAATTTAGTAGAAACATTGAAAGTGTTTGCCCGCAGGCTGGTATTAAAAATGGGCCAAATTGGTCAGAGCAGAAGCCCGCAGTGGTGCGTAAACTCAACCAAAGTCCGCTTTTTCTAGCAACAATTTTTGGATTTTTGCCCTTTATTCGGAAATTATAGAAGCTAGAAGGCTGAAATTGTTCTCATCTACTTTACGGGACCCTTTACCCTCGAGGCCCAAGAATGGAACTAATCGGCCGTGCCCACACAAAGTTACAAGTGATTAAATTTTATTTATTTTTCACTTTTTTTAAGGTTTTATGCTTATTTTTTTATTTTTTATTAGAACGTTTCGAACTCTTTTGTACATTCGGCAAATGAAGATATATTAGCTGCCTAAGAATGGGTTCATTGTAAAATGAATATGATAGGTACCGCGATTAATTTTTTCTTAATAATGCCAGCGATATGGGTATCAAATGAAAGAAGTTGCAGAGTACAATGCGAAAAATATAGTGGTGGGCATGCGATATTCGACCACTGCCCTATACAACTTTCTCGTCTATTTTTATATCCCACACAACTTACAGCGTGAATATAGGTATAAATTCGCGGATAGGTGTGCAACATCCAGATAGACTTGAGATGCACTCATTCCCCCCTGCCCCTTTCTTGCACCAATCAATTTTTAGAATCATTTTCTTTAAATGTGAGTGAGATTAACAACACCATCGAAAATGATGATAAGACCAAATCCAAGGCGAAATTGTGAGCATACTTCTCTTGTCGACACTTTAAATGTTAAAAGCTTCTTATTGCGATTTGAACAATGACATCCATTTTACGATTTCATTAACTTAATAATAATAAGCTAATTAATAAGATAAATATTATTTACATTAATAAGGGTAAGAGTAAGAGTAAAAGTACGCAGAGTGCACAGAGTTAATATCAAAAGGCCGATTGTAATATGCTGACGAAATATGATTTTAGTTAATTAGGTCCTTGACCTTGCCACACTGAACCTTATAACTCGTAATTAACGTTATTTAAGTTCACAGTAAATTGTCTTTTTACTTATAATAGCACATACGGTAATGATGTGTAAGTGTATGAATATGTATGTATGTATATATGTTTGTCTTGGAAAACTTGAATTATTATATATAACAAAATTTAATGCTGTCAACATTTTATATACTTTAGCGTTTGAATTCAAATTTATGCGACGTACATCTTTAAGAATACTTATGCCTAAATTATCATCTACAGATAGTATCAACTATAGTCCGGCTTCATCGTCACCAGGTGATATTATTGATGAAAAAACCAAAGAAAAAAAAAAAAAACTCGTTTTTGAATTTGTTCTTGTTTGACTGTTAGAGAGAGAGAGCAATAGACAATACACAACTTAGAAAATGACACACTCGGTCTCGCACTTGGAATGAATTGTTTATAAAGCAATAAAATAAAATAAAAAAAAAAAAATATATATATATATAAAAAAAAAAAAAAAAAAAAAATATATATATATATATATATATATATATACATATATATATATATAATTATAATACATAATAAAAATAATAAAAATTAAATATAAATAAAATAAAATATATATATATATATGAATGTATACAAACAAAATAAAATATATATATTTATATAAATATGTATAAGATATGTTCATATGTATATATATATAATTATAATACATAATAAAAATAATAAGAGATAAATATAAATAAAGTAAAATATATATATATATGCATGTATATAAATAAATATATATATACATAAATATGTATAAGATATGTACATGTATATATATATATACATTTGTATAAGATATGTACATATATGTATGTATATATATATATAATATATATAAATAAAATATATATTTTATATATATGTAAATAAAAATATATCTATATATATATATTTTGTCTTATATATTTTATATATATACTTTTCATTTTATTTATATGCATGCATACATACATATATACGCATATATATATAGATATGTATAAATAATTATTTCATATGTATATATCAATAAAATAAAATATAAATAAATGTATATGTGTATTATGTCTGTATGTATGTAATTATATGTATGTATATATGTATATATTTCCACAACAATTTTAAATTCTAAAATAAATTGTTTAGTTGTCACGCACTTAGAGAAATCGTTTTAGCACAAAAGTCAAAATATTTCTTATTTAATTAACTCAATTCCCTTTAATTGTACAGAGATCGCTTTTGATTGATCTTAAAATTGTTTAGCATTTCTTTGCGTATTCTGATCTAATTGCTTAGCAAATAACATATTTTTGCAATTAATTTTACTTATCATCTTTCTAAGTGCAAGTTCTATGCTCAGCTACAAATTTGTTATTTATTTTTTTTAACTCTTTATAATTGTTTTGTTATGTTTCATGTTATTTCCTCTTTCCCCTACAAGAAAGTATAACGACGCACTTATTTTTATATGCCTTTATTTACACAAATTATACAATATATATATACTGACTGCTCAGTTAAAAGCCAAAACAATACAACTCGAAATATGTTGAGTTTAGATTTTGAAAGAAAATTTACAAAAAAAAAAAAAATTTGTTTGATGTTGCATCGTAACCACTAAGTTTGGAAATGTCACAATTTTGTCGTTCAATTGGCATAGGACAAGAAACAGGCGTCGATGATGCCGTCGGGATCAGCATAAGCACCCTCTGCATGTTTGCGTCTTTCCACATTCTTAGGTTACCCGTAATGGTCCCTTTCGAAATTGAAAAAAAATTGATCAAGTCAAGAAAAGGTGATGAGAGGTATCATCAAGTTTGGGGCGAATATTGATTTAGGATCTTACTACTTAACGCCATCCAATAAAAAGTTCTCATCGATCAAATCGGAGAATATTTTGTAATTAACTGGTATGGTAGTCTCGCCTTGATCCAGGGAAAATAAAATTCTTCAGCCATTCGTAATAATATTTCTGTATAAACAGGAAACGATTTCCACATGAGATGATTTTACTTCATTATTTTTCAAAATTTATTTATCTTAATTGTTATTTGATGAGATGATAAAGAAATAATCAATTACTTCTCACTAATCACAAAAGCACAAATGACGCAAATTACTCTCAAAGGGATTGATTTCATTAGTAATTATACCTCCTCTACGCTACTCGTGGTTGAAGGTGTATTACGTTTAGATGACTGTGTGTAACGCCTAGAACATCTTAAGGTGCACTAATCGTTTATTAAATGGATCGACTCAGAACAACTTTCTGAATGAATTTGAGCTTATCTGTCTATCTGTCCATCTGATGTTTATCCCTTATCTAGATGTATATACACTGCCGGTCGAAATTTTCAAAGTATTTAAAATAACTTAGTAGATGGACGTCTTTTTTCCATAAGAGTGAGCCTATGCAAAGTGCATTGGATCGGGAATCAAATTTTGCGACCACCCGCTATGTAATGCCTCATATTGAAAATATTTGTAATATTAAAAATTTCTTGAAAAAAAATCGCTGAGTTATAGTATTTGGACAAAAAAATTGGTCTGAAAAATATGGATCCGATACGTCAAGTTCTTAAACCTCATCTCATACAAACGTTCCTAAGAACAGCAAGCCTTTATATGGCAATGAGGACTAATTTTAACTATTGTACCATAAAAACTGGTGCACAAATTGCTATGAAAATTGACTGTAACAAATTTGGACCATATAGGTCTATTTTTTGTTCCCCTGTATTGGATAAGTGTTCGCATTAAAGATAATCCTTTGTACAGCAAAAAGAGAAGAAAGAGAAAGTTTATGTTTTACAGCGTAAAAGTAATTTGATATTAACCGGAACAACTTGGGAATGCATAGATCTATTTTTTTGAACCAATCATGGCTTCCATGGGGGGATGCTTTTTGCATTGAAACAAGGCACTTACATGGTAAGGTATTTTATCACGAAAATAAATGAAAAGTTGTGCTATATAAAGTGATGTAGGATGTTTAACAGTCGACCTTGCCCGATGATAACGTTCTTACTTGATTTTACCGCTTTTGCCAAAAGTAGGGGAAGAATAATAACTTTGTTTGGCAAGAAATTTAATTTTACTAAATTTAAACCGCGTCAGTTCAAGTTTTGGTTCCAAATCTCATATAAGGCTTCCTCTGCCTTTTGTCCGATAAAATATATAATTATTGATATAGATGAGGAATTGTATTAGGGGATTGGGCGTTTTAAGATATTTAGTGGTGCTTGGAATGAAACTTGCATTCCCGACATAAACCATTTTCATAATAACCGACATATTTTTTTTTTCGTAAATATAATAAATTTTATTGCTACTATAATAATCACAAAGATATTCAATTATATATAGAAGTATACGACAGCAATGACAGTCAGCGTACGGTGTGTTAAAAATAGTAGAAATAAAATATATATATATACATACATGTATACGGATATATACATACATTAAACACCCAACAAACCTTTTTTAAAAATTTATTGTTAGTGCTAATCTTAGCAGTGGGCAAACTATGGATGAATCAGCATATATGTCGTTCAAGAATATATATATATATTTTTTCTAAAGTCTATTATGGCAGTATTAATATATCATCATCGCGGTCCTTTAGCAATGCAACTCGAGTTAGACAAAGCATTGAATTGAAGTCTTTTGTTAGCTGTGAAGAATTCAAAGAACCTTTTTCTTTTATATCCGTTTGCCTAGAATAAGATTTTAATTAAGATAAGCAGGCCATTAGACAGACCAAAAGTTGAACTGATCTCTTGATCAGTGCAATTTTCTGAAACGATTTAATCAGACCAGTTCATATGGCTGGCAGGGCTGCATAAAGCTGACTCTGTTATAGTCTTACCGATGTAGTCTATACGTACCATATCCATTTAAAGAGCGTTTGCTCCAATTAACAAATAAAATCTTGTAGATAAGTCACTGTGACACAGACTGATTACTCTAAAGTTATTGATATAGTTGAAGACCGATTTATCATATAAAGCTATATATGGTGATGATTTAATATTTTCCTTCCTGAAATAATCAAATCAGAATAATGTTCTGAATCGATTGAATTTTGTCTGTCTGTCCGTCGGTCCATGTATATTTGTATTTAAACGGCTAATCTCAAGTTTTGAAAATTTTTCACGAAATTTTGTACATGTCTAAGGCCATTACAAGGATAACGGTACAAATATATTTTAAAAAACTCCCTCTAAACCTTCCAAGAAATAGCAAATCATTTAAAAGCAAAAAGTCGAATTTTTGGTACTCTCTTGCTGTCTTGCTCCCATTAAAGTGTGTCATGAAAAGTTACGGCTATATACGGCAAGAAACTTTAGTTTTTAATATCCTATGGTAAACGTCGGTCTTTCTTCCCTAACTGTACCATATTTCCCCCTTCCCTTCATATATAAGTTTTTATGAAAAGTAAGCCTTCTCTTCTTCTGGAAACAAATGAATGAAGAGCACTAACGTCTTTGACAGGAATGTTGATTTTATTAAATTTAGAACACGTTTGTTCACATTTTGGATCGTCTATATACATATAGATTACTGTGAATAGTATGCCCTTGCTTTGAAATAAGATGTAATTTGTGATGTTTTACCACAAAAATAAACGAGAAATTGTGCTGGATGTAGTGGATGTAGCATAGTCGACCTTGTCTAAGTATTAATTGTTGTGACGTAGTTTTATGTGCATATAAACAAATTTACAAACTCAAAAATCGATACCTGGTCTGCCATAACTCATCCGTCATTCGTCAATGTTGACAAATAAGTTTGTCAATGATTTCACTGCTGCGCAGCAACCAACCAACTTGAAAAGCCAATGAAGTGATTTTTAAGACAATGATGAAAATATAATTCATAAGTTTATTCATTAATACATCCAAGTGCTGGCATCATATAGTAAACAGCACTTGACCTTAAGTCGTCGATCTTTCATTTGCTTTTGTTCTTTAGAATCGCTTTCATTTCAATAGGTCTTTAAAAAATAAATTAATTTTCTCTTAATAAGCTCAAGTTCTATAAGACTCGCGTATGAAAAAAAAAAAAACCTCAAAGGGTTATCTAACAAAACATAAACATAGATTTTATTAGATAATGTTTTATATTAAATTAAAAAAAAAAAATTAAAAAGAAAATAAGTTTTGTTCGACAAAGTTCTTCACTTCATATTCGATCAAGCGAAGCACTATAGAGAGAATGTGTATTAAGCCTTCGGATTATCAATCTTCATGTTGATCGTTTTATTCATCCTAACCTTTAATATTAAAATTAACTAATCTTATCGCTAATATCGGACTTTATGTTTTTACGCACATCACCGCAGGATGAGGGTTTCGTTTTGTCAAAACGTTTGCAAGGCCCACAAGGAAGCATCAGAAATCCCACAAAGTATATATATATTCTTGACCGGCATCAAATTCTAAATCGATTTAAGCATGTCCATCTGTCCGTCTGTGTAATGCCTGTTGTAAACCTGCTTTAATGAAGCTATCGACTTTAAAGGCTTTGGCAGGAATATTGGAAGTTCTTGCAAGCAAGTGGGTATTGAAAGTGGGCCTAATCGGTCGAAGGACACGCCCGCAGCACCACGTAAACTGAGAACACCTCTGCTTTTCCAAAGGAAAAACTATAGCAAATAAATGCCCAAAAATGTGAAAGCACGTTCAATGGGCGATTCATTTGTGTACAAAGATGGAGAACCATTGAAATTTTTGCACATTTTTCCTTATATATCCTCTGGGAAATGACAGAATCGACATGCAATGCGTTTATGAAGGCAGTAAGTGACTTGTAAAATCTGTTTGCTGTAATTTAGTGAAATTGTTAGATCGTTTCTCAGAGATATATTTATTTACTATCATTATTTCTCAATGAGTGCAATTCCGCTGATTGGCGACAATTTTGAGATTTGTTGAGAGTGAAGACACTTTCTAATGGATTTGTCTGCGTAAAACATAAGAGAAGTGAAAATTTCTACAAGTCGACGGGGTTGAGGTATACTAATTTTGTCTTTCCATTTGTAATATGTAGAAGTGACCGTCCATTGGTATGCATTTTGCTTAAACTATGTCCGTCTATCCATCTATAGTCATTAATAGTAACGGTTGAAGAGTATTATACATAATCTTAAATCGTCAATCTGTCTAAGTGATTCGACCAAAAAGACGATAGCTACGTTTAAGAAAGCTGGGGAGATTCGACAGCTGCAGCAGAGACGACAAAAATTGATTCAATCAAAAGCGATGACATGTTTTGAGACGACCACGCCCTTTATTGCCAAAACTCAAAGTTAATAAGAAGATATCTTCGGGCTAGATAAAGCGTGTCGAAGACTACTCTAAGGAGTCCACCTTTTTCCTTTTTATTGGGCGAACAGAAGACTTTTTTCAATGAATTAAACCCGTGCGCCAAGCTTTTGTGTGTGGTTTTATGCGTAATTTATTTACATTAATATGTAGCAGATGTGTAACTACTTCTTGTGCAGATCAAATTCATCTTCGAGTATAACCTATAGAAGCAAGGCAGACTTATACTCGTACCCGGTTAGTTGCCGCTTTCACAAAGGCTGATTAGAAAGATCTTCAAAAGGGTGTAAAGAAATCAATGCGCCTTGTGCCGAACGCTCTAGACTTCCTCCCTAGCATTTACTGGGTGAACTTTAAAAAAAATGCCGCTTCATGTGATGGGTATCCGAGATACGTTTTTGTTTTTTTTTTTTGTTTTGCTTAATTTTAAGATGGTTAGGCGACCTATGCACACACACAAAAGAAATCAATGCGCCTTCTGGTGAACGATGCAGACTTCCTGCCCCAGCACTTACTGTGTGAGTTTTAGAAAAATACCGCTTCATGTGATGGGTATCCAAGATTCGTGTTTGATTTTTTTTTTGTGTTGTGCTTAATTTTAAGATAGTCAGACGACCTATACACGAACGTGTTAGACTGCATCGCGTGTTTATCTTTTTACATATGAGCGTTTGATACGTTTTGATTTTGTTTTTGTTTTTGTTGTGCTTAGTTCTCTATCACTTACATCACAATGAAAGCAGTTCGCCGCCAGTTCGTAAACAGTTCGCTTATTAAACGCAAAATATGAAAAATTTAATAAATACGCGGACGTTTTTTTTCCTTTTTTTCAAAAATTCAATTATTCTTAGCGTGTTCTTAAAAATGATTTTGAAATGAACAAAAAAAAAAAAAACAAACATCTGTATGTGTGTCACAGATCAGATGTGTACGATGTTCGGTGTTTTTTTTTTTGCGACATGAGCAAATAAAACGGAAACTTGGTTATAAATAAATTGAATATCATATAGAAAGTACAATAATATATATCTGAGTAATTGTTTGCTTGTAAACCTTTATGAGATTAAATTTTTTGTGTAACAAGAAAATAAAAGCAAACCTATATAAATAATAATCAAAAATCTGCTAAAATTGAAACTTTATTGTCATTTAGAAAAAGCAAAAATATTGAGCAACAAAAAAAAAATAGTGATCAGTGTAAGCGACAAATAGGGGCGTTTTGCCACCACACGTCGTTAAGCTCACTAAGGCCAAAATTTACAGCTTAATTCTTGTAACGCTCCGTGAGATGCTTCATTGAATCCTTGTATAAGTCGAATTCATCGGATCGGTCTTCAATTGCTGGCTTAATGGCCATCGTGAGGACTAATTTGCTTGGTTTCCTTTCTGGCTGGTTTGCGAAAGTTTACGCTGAATTTTCTTTGAACATGAATGACATTGAGATTGAGAACCTTATTGTCATCTTTGGCAGCCATCTTGGTTGCCATCTACTACTCGTATTTACTTTAAACTTTTTTCGGTCCTTTCTTCGTCTTCTCTTTTTTCTTTCTTTTTCAATCCAACCATTCGAACATTAAGCCGATTTGAAAAAACATTCGCACATGTATTGGAATGCAGTTATCTTTCATTACCAAGGGACGAAGGGTGTATTCGTTTCGTCAAAACGTTTTGCAACACCCAAAAGGAAGCTTCATCAGATACCCTATAAAGTTCACGCATTCTTGATGAGCATCTAATTGCGAATCGCGTTAAGCACGTCCTTCTGCCTGTCCGTCCAAATGACGCTTTTGATCGCAAAAACACAAAAGACATCGCCTTCAAATACGCAAAGAACATTGGAAGTTATTTCTCCCGGATTAGTGTTGAACCCAAGGCCAAAGCCATTAAGGTAGACGTCCATATTGCAGGATAAAACAACAAACTGCAACAATAAATATTTGCGTATTCTCCATTAATATAAAGGCGATGGGTATAAAAGATTCGATCACACCCCGATATAATTTTTTTGTTTGTTTATAGAAAAAAATTTTATGTCATTTCGGAGCGACAATCGATTCAAAAATCAATATCAAAAAGAACGGAACTTTCCAAAACTACTTAAAAAGGCGTTAATTATTTAACCCTTCCAGGATCTCATTCATTCGGCCTGAATGACAGGGATGTCCAGGGATCAAATCTCTCTATTTTCTCGAATTGTTTTGATTTATTATCATACACCACTTCATTTTTCAAAATTCCCAAAAATTGTACCTTGTCTTCATGTAAAAGACACACTTTATAGGAGAGAGAATCCAAAACGTGCGCTGACTCAGCAAATATTTCTTCTTTTTTTTGTTTTTATCAAACATCTTCTTAGTCTTCACCTACTTTTGCCATAAGGTACCAAAAATTGCATTTAGTTGCCGCGTAGGAGCTTACATTTCATGGAGACTCTTATATAGGCTGGGGTTCAAAAAGTTAGTCATCAAAATTTAGTGCAGTTAAAGTATTATTATAAACAATTTTAATGAACTCTTAACAATTGAATTGATTTTGCCTATGAAGGCTTACTTTTCCTAAGAACCGTTTTATATAGTGGGACAGGGTTCAAAAAATTGGTCAATTTAATCCGAGTTTTTCATATCAGTATAGAACACCAAAATATTATTACTTGTTGAGTTTTGCGCAGATATTTCGAAAATCTACAAATATTTTTTATATAACATCTTCTCGAAAGTAATCCTTTCCATTTTCAAGAAGATTCGTTCCTTGGTCAAAATACTCTTACCTGTATTTACCACTCACTGTACTTAATGTACAGTGCGCTAAATTTCACCAAAAAAATATCTGAAAAATTATATTCTGTAGCATGAACACAGATGACGAAGGTGAGCAGACATTAGGCGGACAGAGGGACAAACAAGGTTGAATCAATCGGTTCAAAAAAAAATTTAAGATCACTTTTAATTACTTTTGGGTGTTGCACAGTCATTTCTTGTCATTCAATCCTTATATACAACATTTTACATTTCTCCGTCTGAAATCCTTTAGCTAAGCACTATTCCTGAACGATGTTTTCGTATGAGTAACAACTCAATCGATATAAAGTCAATTGTTATACAAGCGTTAACAACTATTATGCAAAGAATTATAATTTATTTCGAAATTTTCAAAATCCTTACGTCAATTATTGCCCCGGTTGTGTTCTCTCTCGAAACTCAATTTGATGGAAAAAGACTCTGTGGCTAGTAGAAGTATTAAGTGATCGTACCCGACTTTCTGTGATGCAAATGGCAAGTGTAATCAAATTTGTATCCATCCCAGCATAGTAGAGCATCTGTTTTGGAAAATTGTCTTGAAAAATCTTGAAATCTTGAAATGATTAGAAAATGTTAATAAAACTTATTTCGTGTTATTGTAAAGCAATTTGCTTCGCATCATCGTGTAATCGCATTAATGTAAATATTTACAAAGAATATGAAGAGAGAAAGAAAAAGGAATAATTACAAAAAATAAAATAAACTACGCAAAGGAAAAAGAACAAAAAAAAAAAAAAAATTTAAAAAAAAATGCATAAAAAATTTGTAAACAAAAATAAATATTGCATAAATAACAATAAAAGAAAAAGAAAATGAAAGAAATTTATGTAAAGCGATTCGTTTAATTACCAAATTATATGCAAAATCAAAAAAACACAACAACAACAACAGCGACAGCGAACAGTTAGCAGAGAAAAAAGAAAACAACCACCACAATAACAGCAAGCAACACCAACAACAAGAACAATCCATTTATAACATGAGCCTTGAATGTTTGTTTGTTTTTTTTTTTTTAAATTTTTTTAAAACTTTTTTTCTTTCTCTTGTGTGGTGTAGTTCTCTTGTTTTCGTTTTACTCGTTGCGTTTTATTCTTAATTTTTTTAATGTAATTTCTTATAAAAATGAAATAATATTTTATTTATGTGAAGTGCTTAAGGATTTTTTGGTGAATTCTTTTTTTTTTTTTTTTTTTCTTATAGTATTTTATAATTTATTATTTATTCTCTTACTACTACTAGTGTTATAAACATTTTTTTGTCTGTTTACATTTCTCGTCTAAAAAAAAACGTCATGCGTACGATCTGATGATTGCATCAGCGTGAAACTTTTTCCTTTTTTTTTTATGTGTATTTTCTCCACAATCCGTACAAGTCTTCTAACGTCATGAAATTCTTTTTAGGCCTTGCCAATTGGGCAAACGATACACGGGACAAATACGATGGCAATCAAACTGATAAGGTAAGATATCCATTGAAATGATTCTATCTTTTCTTTCTTATATTCATCCATCCATCCATCCATCCATCCACCATTCAAGTATAAGTATTCTTATATACTAACTAGTATTGTCTTCCCTTTTAGATGGAACTAATCATTAAGACAAATCTTATATGATATATATATATATGTAGCCAGCCATGTGTCTCTGCTTATCGTCTGTCTCTCTCGATTTTTTTTCTTGCTCTACACCACTTGTGGTACAGGATATATTAAGCTGGTGCTAGTACAGGACGTATAGACCCACCTTTTATTATACCGATCGACTCAGAATCGTAATCTGAATTGACATCTAAGCATGTCTGTCCGTCTGTCCATGAAATATGGTACAGTAATGTGTTTTGATCCAAGGACGAACACTGTTAAAAATGCTTCGGATCGGTCCATTTTTTCGACCAATCCCCATATACAACCCATGTAGTAAAAATTTTTCCGAGAAGCAGAATTTGAATTGTTGTTTAGCTTGTTCAAAAGACATTTTCATATAAATTCACGGCAGATTGTCGACACAAGTGTCGTACGTTTCCTAATTTGGACGGAGTACGACTCCAAATCCAACCATATCCTAAGTAAGTACTTAACAGAGTTCGATTAGGGCCTTGCCAGGGCTCTGTTAACAGAGACTTGCTAAGTGTTTGGACATTAAGTACGTACTGCGAAAAGTGTTCTTCTTTAGTTTTGTTACACTTGTGCAAAGTTAAAAGAGATCTGTTTTGGAGCAATTCCTATATATGTATAGATTATATTTACAGGGGTTATCTATATGTAAATAGATATTAATCTCTATTCTAAGCTGAAGTTGAACAGGGCTACTCTACATTCATACATACATACATACATACATGTGTGTGTATACAGGTGCACATGAAAATTTCGATTACGGCATCCATGCAATCATCTTTTGATTTTTCTTTACAGACACCGACAGATACATCGAAATTGAATCGCAAAGAGTCGTATAAAGCTCAACGTAAAAATTATCGACGAGAGAAGAAACGCGTTGCCTCAGAATTATTAAATTCATTGCAAGATCCAGCTGTGATTGTCTTAGCTGATTGGTTAAAGGTAAATTTCAATTCGTTTCTTATACCCATCACCGAAGGATGAGAGGTATATTTATTTTGTCAAAACGTTTGCAACTCCCGCAAGGAAGCATCTGAAATCCCACAAAGTATATATATTTTGTTGATCAGCATTAAATTCTAAAATGGTTTAAGCATGTCCGTCTGTCCGCCTGTGTAGTGTCTGTTGCAAAAGTTCTTCTGGCCGACTTCAAATTTTAGCAGAAACATTAGAAGTTTTTGCGCTCAGGTTGACATTGAAAATGGGCCAAATTGGTCGAAGGACACGCCTACAGCACCACGTAAATTGAGAATAAATCTGTTTTTCAAAAGGAATAAAAAAAATGGCTTTTTGCCAATTCTTGGCCAGTTTCAAGTGTGCAATGCACCTAAACATGTGCGTCTGTTCGTCTGTCCATCTGTCTGTCTGCGTAATTTTGCAGTAATTGTGGTAAACATTCTCCAGTTAGCGAAAATGAACATGTCGTCTACAAACTTGCAAAAGAATTTGAATGTGACTTAAAGTTTCCCAAGGACACACATACAACGCCCATAGGCCTATGCGACAAAAATTTTTATTTTGAAAATAGAAAAAATCAGCCTCGTCTTCTCTATATAAGAGAGCATGAAAATTTAATTCTTTCTCCTTGTTTAGCTCAACGTTGATGGGTACAAGAGATTCGGTCCCGACCGAATATATTTTTCTTACTTTTTTCTTTCTCTATTTTTTAAAATTTCAAATGGATTTCTGATCTACAAATGCTAAAAGCAATAAAAGTTTCTTATATCGTTCATTCTAAGGCTAAAAAATATTACGAGTACAGCGTTATAAGTCTATTCAATAGTAAAGATCCTTTAAATGTAGAAGTGATTCAAAAATGTAAAAAGTGAAGAAATTTAACGCTGATTGTGGCATTTGGGAAAAACTACACATGTCCATCTCAATCATGAGCAGCGGTTCAGTTCTTCGACTTGGCTCAGTCTGCCACAAAGATACTACAACTTACAAGCTCCGCTAACGATTGCAAGGAGCGGAAAGAGTTCATCTTGTTTGGCCCAAGCTGTGAATACTAATTTAAAACTTGATCTTAAACTATGCTTACCGTAGGAGTCATACTAGATAGGGTTTCCCATATGTATGTAGAAATATATATCAGAGATCACGTATTCATTTTCGAACAGCGTGAACTGACAGATTTAGACTCTAGAAAAATTTTAAATCTAAAAAAACAACATTCGACTAAAACTTTTTCTCCTGATATAAGTTACTTTAAGAAATCATTTGGATCGGCTCCCATTAGGAGGATAAACGGTATTTTCTCTCGTTTTCTAGATTACGCTTTCAATATTTCACTCTTTCTCGCTTGAAAACTCAAGAGTACCTTTCAATTTTCCCTCAAGAAGGAGTGATAAGCCGCGATTGCAACGAATTCCATAAAATAGAAAATAAGAAAATATGGCTTTTAATACCCACCTCCGAAATTTGGGGATATGGGGATATATACCTGCAAAATGCATAGGGAATATTGTAGACATAAGTTCTTGTTTGGAACAGTTCTAGACATTTCGGTCCATCAGTCTTTGCCTCTGTTTACATCAGCGTGTGGTAAATTCACTGAAGAAATTTAGATTTCAACGTCAAATATGAGAAGAATCACTGAACCGGTTACATTATAATCTAAAAACTCTGTTCTCAAGGGGGGAAAAGGAGAAACGGCTTTGTGGGTGTAAAATGATGAAAATTTCCTTATTTGTAGTAAAACGAAAAAAATGGGCTACATTTCCCTATTTATAGCTTTTCTGTAGTTCTCTTTTTTTCAAGAAAATTGGTAGGTATGAGATATTCGACTTTAATCGCAACATTATATGAACGCCTATGAAATATCTCGAGAGCATGTTTCAGGAAAAGAGGTTTAATTCAAAATCTGAAGTTAATGTGGAAACTGGAGCAAGCATATTTTAAGAATGTTGGTAAAGATGTCGACGCGTTAGAAAATCGTCTAATTGATTTTTCCAGTCTTCAAGGACCCAGTCTGCGACAACGAATAAAGTCGAATTTTACGCATATTTTGTTTTCTCATTCGAATCGGAAACTTATTAGCCCACGCTCTTATATTCAATATCAGTTTTTTCAAGGCGTTCGTATTGGTTAACTTATCTCTCTATTATCAGGTTTAAATATTTTTATAGATACTCACATACATGGTTATATTTAAGTAAGTCGAGTGAGAGCATAAGGTCTTATCATCTTTTGAGATTGCGGAGAAGTTTTTTTTTCGATTGCAGAATTTTTTTTTAAATCTATTACTTAATCGTAGAAGAACCAAAGAAATTAACTGAAGAGATTTTGTCTCTCGGAACCAGCACGATTCCTAGTATCAGGTTAAACGGATTTGCCAGAGGTAAAAGTCGCTTCAAAGTCAGCGGTATTCGTTCATTAATGTACTAATCTAATGGGGGAAATGTCTGAAGATTTCGATGGACAATATTTGTCCTGAGGTTCTTCGAGTGATACCTCCTGTTTTTAGGATGATATTCTGAGCCAAAGCATCAGCGTGGGCTGAATGAAAAGATACTCTTCCATACACGTGTTTCATCTAGCAATCGGACCCCGACGCAATGAATGGATTTTCTCATTCCGTTTGTTATCGGGCGCTATGGCTTTAAGTCCACATTAAACTTCTAGAGGCGTGATGCCCGAGATCAAGTAATCAATGTGTTTATTTAACTATTTTTATTCCAAATGTGCCTTCGGCCAGATCAAGGTTTTGTGAGTTTGTGCCGGGTTGCTATCTTTACACAGTTATAACGGGGAATGGAACAGGGAACAATGGGAAAGTTGAAGATTTATGAAGAAATTCTATACTTGCTATGAGGGCGAAGAGCACACAATTTGTAAATTAAAGATCATTTTGAGGAATTTGTTGTCTTTGTGACCAGTGAGCGGATTGAAGGTGTCACAATCAGGCGACATGTGATTTCTATAAGATGACAAAAGTCTGCATCGTCGTCAAGCAGTTTGATTATATAAATCGAAAGGTCCTTTCATGGACCTTTGTTTCTTTATTGAAAATTATAAAAATATTTTTTTTTCCGTTTTTAAGGTTCGTGGTACTTTGAAATCATGGACAAAACTATGGTGTGTACTCAAGCCGGGTCTTTTACTCTTATACAAAAGTCCCAAGACCAAAAGCAGCCATTGGGTGGGCACAATACTTTTAACATCGTGCCAAGTTATTGAGAGACCGAGCAAAAAGGATGGCTTTTGCTTTAAATTATTTCATCCCTTGGAGCAATCTATATGGGCACCTAGAGGACCGGATAAGGAAACAATTGGTAAACTAATTCATGCACGATCTTAACATATGCTATAAATCTGTGTAATGCAATTATTTTGTAATATGAAGGTGCTGTGGTTCAACCGTTACCGACTTCTTATTTAATATTTCGTGCCCCTAGTCAAGCGGCCGGTAAATGTTGGATGGATGCTCTTGAATTATCTTTACGTTGTTCGGGTTTATTATTGCGTTCGAATTCAGCGCAAGGTACTACGCATAGTGTTACCGGTACCGAGGGCTCCATTTCACATGAGACGCAATGGTCCGAAGCAGATTATGAGAAACATTTTAAGGATCAAGGTAAGTTAGTAAGTGGGTGAGTTTATATTAAACACACATATACATGTACATATATATATATATGTTTTTCAACAATATTGTCAAAGTTTTTAAAGACACTTAACACGCGTACACAACAACACAAGTTCAAAACTAAACACAATTTACACAGGTCGTGTTCCACGTATACGAAATCAATATCTTATGGTGCCTGATGTTGAGCTCTCAAAATCACAAACTAGTTCGACATCCAGTCTCTTTAGTTCGGCATCGCAAACGCCCATATTACAGCAACTCTATATGGCAATGACGAATTGGGAACAGGTCGTTTCGGCGAACGTAAACGAATTGGATAGATTCAGGCGCTTACACAGGTTACGCAAATCGAAAAGCGAAATTTCTAGCAAAGAATTCGAGTACAGTGATGTGTCTAGTGTCGAAGGTTCGCCTCGAAAAGCACTGCCAATGGGAATGGCACCACTAACAAGAGCAACGTCGATGTCAAACGTGCTTGTTAATAATAATTCATTCTCCTCCTCCGATGATGATGAATGTGTCACTGTAACGCCGAATATCATACCGACAATAACCGTACGACCAGTTTCCGCTCCACCGGGTAGATTTTCTTTTAAAGAACATAAAAACTTACAAATCATATAAAACTTATCACGTTTTGGGTCATTAGTTGGCTAGATGGCGTTCATCATTTTTTTTACTAAACGAAATTTAATTCCAATTCCTTGACTGTAACTTACACACTCACACACACACTAGAGTGCTTATATACTTGCAATGCTTTAAACTGCTAAGAAAAAAAAAAAAAGAAGAAAAAAAGGGTTAATCAAATTGAAAGGGTTAAATCGAAATGGGGAAAAAATTCAAAAATATAATAAATTTTCAAGAAATTCTATATAAATAATAGGGAAACAATGTCAAATATTAAGAGAAAATTTTTTGTTAAAAAAACATATTTCGCACATTTTTTCGTTTACAAAAACGCTATTATATGATAATAAATAAATTAAATAAATTTATTTTTTAAAAAAATTTTAAATTTCGTTTAATAAAAAATATTAATAAAAATTTTTCGCTTTGTTACGCTACAAAGATTTGGATGGCGACAGTCAAAATGAGGCGCCCACCGGCGTTATGTCCGGTATAGACACGGACACCGAGTCGGATGCCAACGACGGGCCAAATGCAGATAAACAATCACACCATCAAGCAGAAAACGAAGATGATATCATTGAAACTCCATATGTACCAAGCGTAGAAGAAGAAATTAATCCGGTATGAAAAAAATGAAAAGAAAAATCTATGAAAACCAAATTTCACCAATAGATTAAAAGAGTAGGAGAGTAGTACACTCTTCTGATTTCAGTTAATCGATTTTCATATCTCGATTCATTGCAATCTTATATATTAAAATCCGTATTCGTATCGATATAAATGCAATTGACTCTTGGATACGACCACACGATAAGTGAATTGGGACGAAATGAAATGAAATGAATGCAAAAAATGCAAAGCAGAGATAATAGGCAAAAATTTGATGAACAGGAATTGGATTCACGTTATTGGAATCCTTTATATGCGGCGAGTCTGAAAAAGAAACTCTTCTTCTATCGAGGGAAATAACCTTTTCTCTCATAACGTTTCCCTTACATTTGCATTATGGTTGCGAAAGATTTCGCGAGTGTAATGTTAGCATCTTAGCGAAGAGCCGCGAATACCATTTTCCCGCTATCGAACATTGAATGATGACGAATCACGCAAACAAACAGTCATAACTTAACGAAGGCTACTCATCAGAACCACTCAAAAAATAAATCACCTAAAAAAAGTGTTGTGAAGGGAGGGCTTATGTAAATCTCTTATCCAAATATTTCCAATGCCCAGAAGGAAGCTTCAGAGATGCTACGAAGGGTATATACATACATTTGATGAGCTGATCAGGCATGTCCATCCGTCCGTTTGTCCTTCGGGGTAAACATGCTCCTTGTGAGAAAAAACTACGACATTGCATTCAAATTTTTAAATGCATGTTCTTGCTTGCGACTTGAGTTGAAAATGCGACGAATCGGTCAATGGGTACGACTATAGTACAATATAAACTGAGAATATTTTTGATTTCAAAAGTAAAACCGCATCGCATGTAAAAATGTAAATTCTGCAGACGGAAAAACGGAAAAAAGTTGGCCCCGCCCATTCGATATTAAAGGGTATCGAAATTTAATTTTTTTTTTCGAGTTTTTTTTTTTTTTAAGTTAAAAACTTGGGCTGAAAAGAAGCTGATTATAATATTGTTGATTGTTGGTTGGTTGATATGGAGTGCTAGCGACAAGCCAATCCAGTCTTCGATCGAAATATGAAAAACAAAGCTTTTGAAATGGATTTATTATTATCTTGCGTGCTTTCATTTCACTTCCTCTCAAGAGACGAAAAAACCAATACTTAATAACTTGCCCTCCTCGAAACGGTAACCAGAAAGGATTATTCCGATGAAGCTTTGCATGCAACACTCTTAATAAGCATTTCTTTCGATTTTGGAATTCTCTACCTAAGTACTCCATTCGTAAACTAATGGACGTATCCAAGTTTTTTCCTCGGAATTTACAAAAAAAAAAAAAAAAAGATTTAATTCTAATTCTTATATATTGTAGTAACTGAGAATTTGATTTGAACTTTCGACTTATATCTGTAGGAGACAGGAGAACAAGTTGAAGAGTTGGCTGAAGAAAATAAAAGTTTAATATGGTGCCTCCTGAAGCAAGTCCGTCCAGGAATGGATTTAAGTAAAGTTACCTTACCTACATTCATATTAGAGCCTCGTTCATTTTTGGATAAATTATCCGATTCATATTATCACGCTGACATCTTATCTTGGTAAGAAACTTGCGAATTTTTAATTTTTAAATGAAATTCTCCTTCAAAACAATTCTACGCGTATATATTTTCAGCGCTGTTACTGAAGACGATCCCTTTACTCGTATGAAGTTGATTTTAAAATGGTACCTTTCGGGTTTCTATAAGAAGCCGAAAGGATTAAAGAAACCTTACAATCCGATATTGGGTGAAACTTTCCGATGTTATTGGGAACATCAAAATTCCAGTCGAACTTATTTTATAGCCGAGCAGGTCTCCCATCATCCACCAGTATCGGCATTTTATGTGACCAATCGCCAAGAAGGTTTCAGCATCAGTTGCTCCATCTTGGCCAAATCGAAGTTCTACGGCAATAGTACGTCGGCTGTATTAGACGGTGAAGCTAAGCTAACGCTATTGCCACGCGGCGAATGTTATGTATTAAATACACCCTATGCCCACTGCAAAGGTATATTAATGGGCACTTTATCCATGGAATTGGGTGGTAAAATTAGCATTGAATGCGAGAGCACCGGTTACAAGACGGAACTGGAATTTAAGCTGAAACCTTTCTTGGGTGGTGCCGATCACACCAATTGTGTGGTTGGTAAAATTAAATTGGTCAAAGAAGTTTTAGCTACAATCGAAGGACACTGGGATGGCGAAATGCGTATCAAAGATGTTAAAACGGGTGAACATGGAATATTGTTTGCTGCCACAAAGGATGTAATGAAACAACGATTGCAACGCTATATTGTGCCTTTCGATAGCCAGTTGCCTAATGAATCCGAACGTTTATGGAGTTTAGTCTCGGCTGCCATTAGACGAGATGATCAACAGGGCGCAACCGAAGAGAAAACCGTACTTGAAGAGGCTCAGCGTAAAGGAGCCAAAGAACGTAAGGCCACGTTTACTCAATGGGATCCTTATCATTTCTCTCAAGACCTCTTAACAGGCAAGGTAAAGTAACGTGTGTTAAAAAATAATATATATATGAAAAGAATTGAGATTACCTTAGTTTAGGGTTACATACATTTTCTGCCCACTATCGAAGGATGAGCGTTCACGAAGTTTGTAAAACGCAGAAATATTTAAAAAATATATATTTTTAGAGTAAGGTTAGAAATTGATTTCACTACTTGTGTCTATCCTGTCTGTCTGTTTGTCTGTAGGCTTATTTTGGAATATCAAAAATATAGAAAATAAATGAAAAAGGGAAGGATGTTGAAACTTTTCAGCTATATTTACAGAGTATTTATGTATTGTATTTGAAAAGAGCCGAAATTCTCGGACTATTATGCTGACGAGAAGTTCTCCTTATAATCTATAGCAGATCTCAACTAAAGAAAAAAACTGCTTTGTTCTGCTGCTAAGCCTACCGTGAGTCACAATCCAAGCCACGTATCACGAGCGGCTTCAGGAGATATAAAGTAACCTAAAAGTTCAGTACAGAAGAAACTACTTCCTACTCTCATATATGAATTTGAAAGGACGAGCATTAAAGATTCTCCCGTCAGGGGATATTAATTAGTTAAGATGGGCTTATTAACCGTATTTTCTAAAGTTCATCTATGTATTTCATCATTAGATACACTCTTATAGTCCAGAAGTCTAAAACAAAGCTTTCCTTTAATTGTAACTTCAAATTGAAGTCTTTGCAAGACCATAATTTATTTAGTTCACTAAACATATCGTGCATCTGTGGAGTAGTCATTGTAATCTTAACTGCGTCCACTCTAAAGATTTGACCAATGTGGTATTTAGTGTTGCCAACAACAAGTGTTAAACGCGCATGAGTGGCAACTCGGAAAGGTGTTTTCGATTTGCGCGCTTGCGGATAGCATTTCTTCCTTGTCCCAACGATGCAAACGAAAGTCTTTTTTGCATCGTGCAGTTAGAGGGAATCAAAAGTGCGTAAGATTGTGGATAGAGGCAGGCGCTCCGTCCATACTTACCGTAAGAATGAATTGTTTTGAGATTATGAAGGTTTGATCTTTTACGAACTAATGAAAGCTTTACAAGCACACAACTGGGAAGTGCTAGTCTATGCCACTTACCCTTTTAAGTCGCCACCTTCTGAGTACCACTTGGTTGGGCTAATGCGTTGCGCATTTGCTGACTAGTGGTATTGCTCGTATCAAAAAAAAATGATTCGTTGAAGGGTTGGCGTTACAAGAATAAATATCTGTGTTAGCATAGTATCCGCAAACTGCGCGAACGATGGGAAAACTATGTAACTAGCAGTAGAAGAGCTTACTATAAATCATTTTCTATCGGGCTTGATTCTTGTGCAAACTGTGCGTATAAATATTATAGAAATTAAATGCCGACCCATCGCTATTTGTACATGGTAATGGCCAGATCGAGTTAATTTTATCTTTTTGAAAGATTAAATGAAAATGTGGCAGAAATAAGAAGAAAATATCATTTATTAATGAAAATTTATTGAAATTTTTATTTCTTCTTTTGTATATTAATTCAGACTTTTATGGATCAGGGTTTTTTATGCTTTTTCTCAATTTTGATGGGTGAAGCTCTACGAAGATTATTGTAGACAGTTCACTTTTCTGCTGTAGTTTTCATGTAAATAAGAATGCGAAAAACAGCCGACGGACACATGGACAAATGACATGATAATTATCTCCATGATAGACTTATATAAAGATAAGACTAGAATAATTAAGACGGCATGGTGGTAAAAAACACGTCCGGAACCTTACTAAATAAATCAATTAGCAATAATGGGGATCGGTGTGTGTAAAGAGCAGAGACGTGGTCAATATTAGTTAATGACAAAATTGTAGGACGACATCTATTCCAGATAGTTTCATTTTAGACATTTTTTTGTTGGGGATGTCCCTATGCTCTTATTACGACGGTGATCAGAACAAAGCGGGGGGAGAGAAAATGGGGAATGGTCTAATCTTTGAAGGTGTGTGCTCATGAGCGCACTCACTTTGCCCGTTCGATAAGTAAGATTTCGTTCGTCTGTTTATTCCTATAACTATAAAGCACCTACATTTCTTTTAGATGTAAACGTCTGGGGAGTTTTCGTGGGATAACAATTTAAAACCCTCCATATCTCCCGAAGTATCTAGCTCAGCAATGACACTTGTGTTCGTCTCTACAACGTTCCTTTTCAAGTGACACTTGGCAGTAGCCCTAAAAATGATAAAGTTCGCATTTCGATATACGGACAGGGAGAATTTTGCAGATATAGAATGTTACACAAAAAGCATTATATATATTATGTGCTGATATATATTTACAGTGGATTTATAAGTATGCAGACCTTAGGCCGTGGGATCCTCGTAATGATGTTAAGCAGTATGAAATCGATTATAAAGTTCTAACAAAAACGCGTCATTTGGCTCCAATGGTGCGTACGGCCAGCATCGTAAGCGTTCCCGCACAAGTTTTGCGTGGCAAAGATTCCCTCGGAGCACCTGTGATAACGAAACATCATATAACAACTATTGCACGCGAAACGTTGGATATGCATTCGGATTCAAGTCAATCGCAAGAGGAATATCAATATGATGGAGCAGGCTCGAATATTTCTAATAAAGCTGTCCGGCAGTGAGTTCAAATTTGATAATTAACATTAAAATTGAAGATAAAATCTACATATCTAACAGATTGATGGCGACGCTCGAAAAAGTAAACAAAGGTTTGGACGAGCACACACGTCAGCTGGCCCTAATACATTTGAAATTAGAGCGCATGCAATACGCACCGCATTCAATAATGTCAAATGATCGGCTGTCAGCCGAATCCAAGTCAAGTTTTCAAAACCTAATAACACACCATCTACCGCCAGCCATAATATTTAGATCGTTAGTATATCTATTTGGCGGCATTATATTAAGTCTCTTTCTCAGGTGGTTACTTTATCCGTAAATACTTTTTTCGCTGGAAAAATTAAAAAAAAAAAACCAAGTATTTGTAATGAAAAGAAAACAACAAAGTTCAAGTATAAAATAAATTGAAAACGTGGTATGACTAATATATAGGAACATATATTTACAAATATAATATATACGAACACATATAAAAATATTTTTTTAATATTCTCCTACAAATAATTTTAATTTCGCTTATCGCACTGGTCGCGGGAAATTTTCAATCATAAAAATTGTAATAAAAAATTAAAAAATTAGTAAAGTTATTTAAAAAATAATTATTATCTCCTTTTTTTCCTAAATTTATTTCATATAGGTATTTATTTATGCCTATTAAGGTGCGCTGTGTTCTCCTTTAAAATTTGAAATGTATTTAACGATATATTCTTCTTTACTTCTAAGTGAAATTATTTTTACAAATTATTGACAATTATTAACAATTTTATTTTGTTAATTAATAAGAATATATATATGCTTATATACATATATATATATATATAGAAAAATGATATAGCTTCGCCTAAATGCTCTAATCTATTTATATTGTACTTCTATACACGATCGATGTAAATGCGTTCTACTAATAAGCCCGTCTTTAATTAGTTGATCAAACATTCTTATTAAAGAATATAAGAACATTATTAATTAATTAAAAAAAAGGAAAAGCTAAAAGTAAAAAATTTAAAATTTCTTTAATATTTTCGTTGCTTGAGAATACATAATAATAAATGATATTTAAAAAAACAAAAAAAAAAAATAGCAAGAAATCTTTATCGACTATTTCTTAAAGTAAAGCTTTACTGCAAACATTTTAAAGAAAAGAAAGTGGCCTTTTCACTCCTGCAAGAAGAAACTCGGCAACACGCTCGCGAAAACCAATAGTGCGACTACAAGACACAATTCACAGCAGATGTGGATCTGAGACTCGATAGTAAGGATTTCTAATATTGTAATGAAAAAATAAATAAGATACAAGATGAGTACAAATATTTCCTGACGCGAGTTAAAAGAGCAGTGTAACTACTATAACGAAGCAATTCAAATATTATGTTGTGTGGCAGCAAAATTCCCAAACAAGTGCCTTAAAGAAATAAATTTCTTTTAACCCTTTGGCCTATAACTACGAGTCTGACTCGTGGTAAAGAAATTTTGCTATAAGCGAAGAGGACGAGTCCGTCCCGTGGTTAAGAATTTGCGCATAAAACGACAGCATATATTTCTGACTGACTGAACGACGGATTTATTATCTCACAATCCCTTTTGGTTGACCGAAAAGCATAGCTTTTGCGCCAGTTTGAATGCACGTCGCTCGACTGATCTTCTTGTTTACTAGGGTTCGCGCAATCGGCAAATACTGTGTAGGCTAAAGGGTTCAAGAAGACATGTTCTATTCTGCTAATCTATACCGATGGCTTTGTAAGCTCTCGATATCTCCTAAATAAATCGCTGCTGATACTCTGCATTTATAAACCCTTTGAAAAACTTAGTCTATCATATATTGTTAAGCGAAACTTATCGTCCTTATGGACATCCTTAATTAATTGCGCCATAAAGCATGCGGCAAACCTGCTGCAAGTTTGGTGTTGAAGTTCTCGGTTTCATCAGACATTGTCAGAGCTTTAGAAATCGTTTAAAAAATTCGTAAAATACTCCATCAGTTGAGTTATGGTTGCCATTGTCATAAACAGCATCTTAACCATCCTTGAAATCGTAACGAAAATCGCTAATGCTATCTCCAATTTTCCAATTTTCGAGACTAACAATAGATTTCTAAAATTGTTTTGTTACCTTAACGCATATCGATTTCATAATAAGATGAACTATATTTAGTGCGTGTTGATGGCGGGAACGAAATGTAGCCCTATAAGTAATGCTTACAATTTATTGAAACTTAATCTAATATCCCCTTTTGGGCCTTCGAAACAATTGTAAAAGTGGGCGGCGTTGCTAAAGTCGATGGTAGTCGAAAACGTTCTTTTGAAAGCCTTTACACTGGAATCTTTGATTCCATTTACATTAGCATTAACTAGCACCACAGCTTTTGACAACCAAATTATATTTTCCGCCTACGTCTGAAATTATCGATATAAAAGCTGAGGAGGACACATTCTTACGTACTAGGCATTGCTAATATTGTGCTCGAAAGAAACGGTTAAAGTATTTGCGATGCGAGGCATTAATTTTCCGCCAGTAGCTGCTGCTGGAGCCAGTGCCAAGATTGAAAATGCGCCCTCGAGTAACTGTGCAAACTTCAGCCAAGAACCAACGAAATCTGTTCGCCCTGAACTAACCAGCGTCAAAGTAGTTGTTTCTGGAGTTCGCCTTTATTCTAAATCGGCAAAACAGAAATGAATCGCCCGTTTCCGCTCTGAAAATTGTGATGGCACAGACGCATGTCGATGGTGCTTTGAAGATTAATGGAGTCGATCAATGCGGAACTAAGCGTTGACCAAAAATCAGTTTTAATCCATTTGGATGGGTGTTTAAACAAACGGAAGCTCGGTATTTACCGATCATATAAATGAAGAGCAAAAAAATTGATCAGATGAAATTTCCACCTGCGATAGTTACTGGAACGAAACAAAATCGAGCGATTTTTTTAAGGATTGACAACGGATGATGAGATGAAGGCACAAGCGAGATATAATGCCAAGCGAATTAAGTAAATAAAATCGGGGGTATCAAGCAGCTGACGCGATGTAAGTCGGTGTCCTTGCAAATTTTGCTATTTAATATAAACAATCCACGTATTTATCGGATTTATGTGGGAATGATAGTGGCCAATCACTTAGGCCAAGCCAAGCCCTTTACACATGCACCTTTATCCACAGAAATTCTAAAACTAAACTCATAGAGCATTACCATCTAAGGATGACGGCTTTGACTGAAAACTCTATCGTAAGTCATATGCGAACCCACGACCAAAACAACGTAATATAAAGTTGAGCAGTAATCGTAAAATATTGTGCCAGCCATTACTCGCCATTTGTAGAGCTTGGCTACAGCTCAAGACGGTAACTCCTTTTTTCAGCTAATTCATAAAAATATTTAATACGTTATTAGATAATCCGCTTGGCAGGAGTTGTCTGAGAAGTTTCTGATCTAAGTGAGAGAAAAACGTATTTATTTTCATAATTCGACTTTATTTATAAAAGCAGTCTTTTTTAACAATAATACAATCAGTCCAACAATTCCCTAACGCTTTAGTAACTTGTATTATTTAGAACGATTTTTAAAAAATTCCCAAAATATGCTTTAGAATCCTTCCTAATTACTTGATCCATATTTTTTTTTATTGAAACATACTTCTAACGTTCGCCAACAGATAATGCCCGCTGCAGGCTAGATCTAAGGAAAAATCTAGGCAGGATATAGCAAATCGAACTTCAATTATGTACAAATTCCCCATTGTGGCCACCGACTTTTGCAATCTCACGTTTCATTGTAAGCGAACGTTGCACCCAACAAACGGTCAGCTTTTGCGGGTTTAAATCTTGGTCTTCAACTCAACGGTCGGTGAATGCCATTTTTTCGTCGATGATTAAAGTTTTTGACAGATGTAAGCTGATCAAAATTTTAATGCGGTAAGTAGTAAAGCACAGCGTCCAACTTGCATTTTGGCTATGTTTTTGGCACCCAGTAATGCCGCCATCATGCTGTCCAACACCAATGTGGCCGGAAGTTGATCGTGTGTCAATTTGTAGGCAGTCAAGCGTGCTCCTTGATTGTAGGGACGCGTCTTTGTGCGATAGACATGGTCTGCAATTAGCATCAATCATGCGTGTAGTATCAATAGTAGATCAAAAATATTTGCGATAATGTATAAAATGTAATTTTGAAATAAGGGGAAAGAATGCAAGCAAGCAAGCCAATGAATCACATCATCGCTACTTTTAAATACCTAATTTCTCCAATTCATGTAATTTCCTAACAACACCTAATGCAGTTCCATAGCCGGCAGTCGCTAATGATTCCGTATTTCAGTGCGTCAATATACGTACGGGTCCTTCTTTTTTAATATTTTTCAATATAATCGACGCTCCATTAGCACCAATAGCCCTATTGTCGTCTATGTTTTTTTCGAGCACCGCTTCAGTCGCAGCCAAAAATCTAATAAAAATCTTATAAAGATACTCACATCGACTCTGGACGGTTGTAGAATGAAAACATCGGATCGACTATGATGTTTTTGATTATAAACCAATGAAAATTTTAGCATTTTGTAAGATTTTTAAAATTCAAATGCAAAACCACGCTTATAGTCACCCAGACGAAGGAACAATCGAGTTTTCTGAAAAAGAAAAAAAAAAAGAAAAAAAATGCAATTTATCGTGTACCACCTAACGAGGCGGTTAAAAAATAATTCGAGAGTGTTGACTTTTACTCGCCGTTCTTGTCACGAACGATTCCTTCTCGCGGCCACTTTGTTGAGTAAACAAAGGTCGATGGCACGGGTGACCTTAAGGAAAAATCCTGTATTTTAAAATACAAATAATCTTGGGTTTGTCATTTATTAAGTACAAATTATCATAATTTCAATTTTTATTGTATTTCATTATCATTACAATTTCTTTTTTTTTTTGTTTGTTTTTGTTTTTTTTTGTTGTTGTTTTTGCTTTAATTTAATATAACATGTAAAAATGATCATCATTACAAAATTATAGATTGAAAAAATATTCTAAGACGCTGCTTGTTGTATATCTCATAATTTTTTTTCTTTTCATTCTATTTATTTTGCACTAAAAACAATGCAATTTATATATAAAATTATCATTAAACCTCTGCTTAATTGTAATATATATAAACAAAAAATGAGGTAAAGGAAAAGAAAACGAGAAGGACAGAAGAGAGAATGCAAAGCAATCTAAACGCTGGTTAGGAAAAATTTAATTAAAAAAGAGACAATTGTGGAATAAGGGACAGAAATGTGTTATAGTTAAAGCCAATCCTAATGATACTATTAACAACAGCATGATTTTGAAAGCTTTTGTATAATTTTAAAAATATAATAAATTCACTTTATTCTATATATAAAAAAAAAAAAAAAAAAAAAAAAAAAAAAAAAAAATAATTTTTCATAAAATAATTTTATATTCGAAATAGTTAACACCCTGTATACGGTTATGGTTAGATTAGATATTGCACACGTTTAGTTTTCATTTTTTTGCTCTTTTGTTTCCTTTTTTTTTTTTTCTTGTAAATTTAACATTGAAGTGATTGGCTTAAGAAGGGGAGATTTCAAGAGGAACATGGGAATCCTTAGGTATACATGTAATCGAAGTCTGATATAAAGTTTTATCTATTTAGGGTGGGTGGTAGAGGGGGAGAAGAAAAAGTAGGCTCTGCACAGCAGTTTTTTGTTTTCCTTTTTCGTCTGTTTTGTTTTGTATACATAACACAACTATTAACGAACATCAAAATCTAAGCTTAGTTTTAGGGTCAATTTTCCTTTTCTCCTTTTTTTTTTGTTTTTGTTTTGTTTGTTTCCGTTTTCAAATTTCATTTTTTGTCTATTAGCAGTTTCTAAGAAACTACTGAAGAGGCTGTTTTTTTTTTTTCTTTTTCTCCTTTTTTTATTTTTATATATATAATTTTTTTTTTTTACTTTTGCTATTATACCATCATGTTTATCATCGTCTTTAACGTAGCATCAATCGTTTACCATTTACTCTATATGTATATATATAGATGTGTGTGTATGTGTGTGTGTGTTTGTGTGTATTACAATAATAGTTGTGTAGGCTCGGCTGCTACTTGTTAATAAACAATTTTCAACCAGTATGTATGCGTAAATGGTTGGTGAGTGTGCTCTTCTGTCTAAATTGTTTAGGACAATAGGAACAAGCGTACGGTTTTTCGCCGGTATGTATCTTCATGTGATTATTGAGTGTGGAGAGTTGGCGAAAATTGCTTTCGCATATTTTGCATTTATACGGCTTCTCCCCCGTATGAGTCTTCAGGTGATTGGTAAGAGTACTTTGCTGCGAAAAGCATCGACGGCAAACACTGCACATGAATGGACGATCTGGACAATCATTGCGTAAACAGGTCGCGATTACACTAACCGTATTACCATTAGCATTCCCGCCGGCGGCGTTGTTGTTGTGATTGTTGTTATTATTATTATTATTAGCAAATTGATCCTTAGCGAATTGATCCTTAGTGCTAAGGGTGCTCACTGTGGTATTGCTGTCCAAAAAGTGTAACAACGGATGATGCTCCATCTGAAGCTGCGGCTGAAGCTGTAAATGACCCGAAGCGTTCGGTGCCACGACGACAGTGGCTGCTGTAATGGGGATGTTATTATTATGGTTGTGGTGTTGGTTATGGGAATTTGTGTGGCTGTGGCTGTTGTTGGCCTGTCCGCCATTGGCTGCCGGTAGTGGATTGCGTGTAAAAATTTAAAATAAAGCTTTGTGTTAGGCGAAAATCAAATTCGTTTACACTTCTCTCAGTTGAACGGCGACAAGACGAGCGCCTCACCTGTGCCTGCTGTAACTGTTGGTGTAATGGTGGTCACTGCATTCGCATGAGTCTTCATATGATTGTTGAGCGTGCTCTGCTGACGGAATGTCATGGAACAATAAGCGCACGCATATGGCTTCTCATCCGAATGAATCTTCTTATGATTGGCCAGGGTTGCCTGCTGACTGAAGGCCTTTTCGCAAGAGTCACACTTATACGGTTTAGGATCTATGTGGGTACGTTCATGATTGTGCAGAGTGCTGAGCTGTGGGAACCTTCGCTTGCATATCTGACACTGATATGGCTTTACCAGTTCATCGGCTTGTGGCGAATTGTAGCTGCCACTGTACAGGCTCTTCGAAATGTTTTGACGCTGCTGCGGGGTATATATGACTGAAGCGCCCTGGCCCTGTTGCTGCTGATGTTGTTGCAGCAATTGTTGGGCCTGGACAGCAGCCGCAGCAGCAGCGGCTGCGCCTTTATTATGACCCCGTTTCGAAGAGCCTTGTGACTGTGGCGGCTGATAATTAAGTAGCGAAGTCGGTATACCGCCGTTTGACTCTGCAAGTGAAGCAAAAACTAAAAAGTAAAAAAATCGTTTCAGTAGTTGGCACTCTTTTTTAAACCCCACTAAGGATGGGCAGGTCGCCGGCACCACTCACCCTTGTGTGTTTTTATATGATTGATTAGAGTGCTTTGTTGGCGGAAATCCTTGGCGCAAATATTGCACTTGAATGGTTTCTCACCCGTATGAATCTTGACATGATTAGTCAAGGTGGATATTTGACGAAAAGCCTTATCGCAATGTTTACATTTGTATGGCCGTTCATCTGTATGGATTTTCATGTGATTACGTAAAGTAGTCAACTGGCGGAACTTATTTTTGCATATGTGGCACTGTTTCTTCTTGCGAGGATCATCCACCACCACCTCTTCTTCGTTTACCTCTACCTTAGTTACGGGCAGTGGCGTGATAGGAGCCGGATTACTACTTACATTGGTATTATTGGTAGTGGCCGTAGTTGAGATATCTAATAAATGAACTAACGGATGCTGTGGATGTATAATGGCCTGATGTGTTGGATGTTGGATAGCCTGTACAGCTGTCAATTGATGTAACGTAAACGGCGTTTGCTGTAAACCGGCTGCCGTAATTGTTGTCTGCTGTTGTCCCGTTGATGTGGTGACACCATGTGTTGAAGAAATTTGAGCGGGTGCGTAGTGCTGATAATTGGCCATGGCGGCCGCACTCACTGCAGTGGCATGATTGAGGTGCATTTTTCATGAGGTATGTTGTATTCGAGCGTATATACGATTATCCAACTATTAATGTAACATAGCTTGAGCCCTTATTGTCCTCTAAAGATGTTTTCATTAAAACCAACTATAAAACAAAATCGTACGAATTGCAAAATCATAAAAAAAAAAAAAACACAAATCTTCTAATAATAAATCCATACGATTACTATAGAAAATTACCGCGCTTTTATCTTCGCCTATAAGCTGCCTGTACCAAACATATACTTACCCAACTAGTCTGCTTTGCTTGCCACTGTGGCAACGTGTTTTGGCTGCTAATCAGCCAATTCTCGTCTGAAATTATCACCGGGACCTGTTTCACTTATGCATTACTTAAACAATTATTTATAAAATTTTTATTAAAAAAAAATTTTGCTTTTCTTTACTATTCAAAAATCTAAAACAAATTTCACTTAAATTTTTATCTTCTGAAAATATACGCTCCAAAATTTTGGGATGCGAAGAAAAAATTTTCAGGAAAAGAAAACAAACAGCTGGGGTTGGTCAATTTGTCAAATTATCATAACAGAATTGATGACAATTTCATTGTCGAGTTGCATTTAATAAACTTAGCGTGGTACCGAACAGTGTTGTATTCGATCTTAAAAAATTTAGACAATAAAAACTAAATAAATAAGTAAATGAATAAAGTTGCAAAGTGGTATAAAACGAATTTATCGATACTTAATATTTTTAATTTTTCAAAACTCCGCCCTAACCTAAAATATAATCTTGGACTCAACGAAAATCACTATATCACTATATGTTGTACGTCCTTGTGGTGGAGGCATTTTTATAAAAAAAAAAATAAAGAAAATTATAAAAAACCTTGAAAAAATTGGTGGGCAAGATGATGATGACATGCATTTCATTGGGAGATTTCTTCCTTTGAAAATCTTATTCAGAATAAAGGCATCCTTTTTCGCCACAAATATAGAATATTGTTGTCAAGTAATCCGTCCGCAAACAATCTCGACTAACAATTCCAATGTCGTGCGTTCAAATCTCAAGTAGCGTTTTTAGTAAAGCCGCCAGTGTATTGTACTTACCCATGCTCACGCCTGGCCAGCCAATTTTAGGGCGTTTATAAATCCCGCCACCTTCCTTGCATCGGAGCACTATACCGCGTCTGGCGTTTTAAAACGTCTCGCGAAACACATGATTTCTGTTTCTATAGAACACATTCACATAGAACGTGATAGGACGCTGTTTCTTAATTCCAGTAATTTATGCGCTATACCGGAATATTTTATGAATCTTTTTGCTTGCCGTTATCTTGCACATTGCTTGCAGTGGCAATCCGATTTCTTTTGTGCCCATTGCGATATCAGTTTGTTAATATGGATTCTTAGTACGCCATAGTAAGGTTCAAGATCTAACATGGTCCCTCGGGCTCCTCTGTTGGTTAGACAGTCAAGCTAGACTTTCGTTTCTTACAACACCCGAATGGCTAGGCATCCACATTAGGTGCGCGGCATTGCGCCTGCCTAGCTTATTCAGTGTTTGAAGGAACCGGTAGCCCTAAATGCATGCTAGTGCTAAATTAATTATAATCATAAAAATAATAATAATAATAACAATAATATAATAATATAATAATATAATAAGGTAGTTATAATAGTTATATCATATCATATATCAACGTAATGCAACAAATATAAATGGCACCATTTTGTCCGGTCTCTTATAAAGTTCTCCCACAAGATATGAATATATTAACAAAGCGTGCTCGTATAATTAACATAGCATACTGAAAGAAAAACGAAGATAATGGTGAGATTGTTAAAATTGATCATAAGCAAAATGATCACCAATTACAAGTGAGCTTGCGAACCGATTTGGATCGTAACAGTACAAAGCTCAGCATTAAACAGGGTAAGTACAGTTTGTTCAACTGTCAATGCATATTTTCAATTGTTTTGTAACGATTTAAATGTCAAGCAGATTTCCATTGATCAAGTATATATATATGTATATATATATATATATATGCAGTTTATATAATATTCGTTTGATATTTCCAAGTAAGTAGAGAAAAAATTCAATATTAATTTTATTTGATCAAGAAACCTGTAAATGTCATAAAGCAATTAATTTATTGCTTATTCAGCATTTTTCGATGCGTTAACGTAAAGTACAGAGTGCTTTTAAACAGGTGGCAGCGTCCGATATATTTTATAGTTTATTGTGTTTTGTTTTCGTCTGCTGTGTTTGGGATCTGAAGTTTTCGTAGATATATTAAAATATATCTCTTTTTATTTTTTTTTGCTTTTCCCTCAAATCTGTGTAAAACGATTCAACTAATTGCTAAACGACTCTTTAAAATTAAAGATATTTTTATAATATCGCTGAGAAATCGTATAAAATCAGCGAAAATGTGTGACGACAAAGATAAACCCACAACATCTAAAGAAAAAAGTAAAAATAACGAAGAGAGCAATCAAGAGACCGAAGAGACCGTTAACACGGGTAAGAAATACAAATTGAAGAGCGAACAAGAGAGTGTAACAAATAACTTTTGAACAGAGCGAGTCGTCTGTAAGAATGCAAAAATTTCTAACCATTATTTTTAGTGTGATAGCACACATAAGTTTGAAAACGAACAGCTTGTGTATATATATACACATTATATGAAAACAGGGAGTGTTTCAGAATGCAAAAATTTCCAACCACTATTTTTATATTTGATAGCGCAAATAAATTTGAAAATTAACAGCATTTTTTTTTTTTAAATAATTAGAATTAAATAAGAATTTCGATATAATATTAGCAGAAATAGATTTTTTTTTTTTTTTTTTTTAAACCTTTACTTAAGTGGACTGAAGTTGTTTGCGTTTTTTTTTTAATTTTTTCCATTTTTTAGAAGAAGAAGACAGCACTATGGAAGCGATGCGTAAATTTTTTGCACAAAACTTGAATTTGAATACATCACAGGATGAAGACGACTGCACAGCGGGAAAGGTAAATCTTTATATTCGCCATAATAATTGTTATATCAGAAATAGGGCAATCAATGGCTTTATAAAGTATATTTGATCCCTGTATTAGTCGGTAAATAAGATTTCCACAAAATATAAGAAGAGAAAAATTCTATCTGATCATGATCTGATCGTTTTGAAATCGTTCTATATAATTAGATTTTTTTAAATGTCTTCGTTACCGTTATTTCAAAATTTTCCCTTTTGTTTTTCTACAGCTTATCGACGATCTAAGCTTTGAAGGTTTATGTGAGCATTGGAAGACTAAAGGTTTTAAAAATATTATTACTATGGTGGGAGCTGGAATTTCTACTTGTAAGTTAATATCTATATTAATGTGCATATGTAATATTGAATATTCATTCAATAATAATTGTTTAGCTGCTGGTATACCTGATTTTCGATCACCGGGCTCCGGTTTATACGATAATTTACAAAAATATAATCTTCCACATCCATCGGCCATTTTTGAATCGCATTATTTTGAACAAAATCCTAAACCATTCTTTGCTTTAGCCAAGGAATTATATCCCGGTTCATTTAATCCAACGCCCTCCCATTATTTCGTACGTTTATTACATGAAAAAGGCTTATTATTGCGTCACTATACGCAAAACATTGACACTTTGGAAAGAGTGGCTGGTGTACCGGATGAAAAGTTGGTAGAAGCTCATGGCACCTTCTATACTAATCATTGCATGGGTTGCGATATGCATTACTCGATGGAATGGATGAAAGATCAAATATTTTCGGATAAGTTGCCAACGTGTACGAATTGCAAGTCTGTAGTTAAGCCTGATATCGTTTTTTTTGGTGAAAATTTACCTGATAAATTTTATACTTTACCTGGTAAAGATTTTAACAAATGCGATTTACTTATTATTATGGGAACGTCATTGGAAGTGCAACCATTTGCTTCATTGGTCGATCGAGCCGGACGACGTTGCTTGCGTTTATTGATTAATCGCACTAAAGTGGGCGGTAACGATCACGGAGGCTTGGGTTATTGGTTTTTCGGCGGGCCGGGCTTAATGTTTGATAGCCCGAATAATACACGCGACATAGCCTATGTTGGAGACTGTGACGACGGTGTATGGGCATTGGTTGGGTCATTAGGTTGGACCGATGAGCTCAGCCATTTAATTAAAACTGAAAATGAACGTTTAGCCAAAGAAAATGCTGTGCAACGTCAGCGAAAGGAAAAAGACAAACAATCGTCGTAAAGTCCATATTCCACATATATGTTTTTTTTATTTTGTTTTTTTTTTTTAGTTTTTTTTGCATATGTGCAATACTCTTACGTTTAGCATAAAAAAATTTGGTTAATTTTTAATTAAATTATAAAATAGTAGATAATATTTGATTCTCTTTACTACCGAAGAATGAATATTTTCATATCTAGCAATAGGTTTCCTGGAATCAAATTTCCCGCGATTTTCCTATGCATGGATTTAGATTGCATTGACTTTTTCCAAGTGGAAAATGATATTCGTTCAGCAAAAATGAAAAAGCATAAATGAAAAAAGTACCGTAATTTTCGGACTATAAGACGCATTTTTTTGCAAAGAAAAATGGACTGAAATGTTGGGTGCGCAAAAAGGTAACATTAAATATATATTTTCAATAAAGTGTCTCCAAATGTGAGGTTTGAAAAAGGAGCGACAACAATAGTTCAGACGACTGAGAGTAAAGATGATCTGAATATTGCTGGTACGAGTTATGTTAACAATAAATAAAAATTTTTGATCCGAAAGTAATATTAAAATATAAGTTTCCGAAAATCATTTTATAGATTTGTAGTGCGTCTTATAATCCGAAAAATACGGTATATATTGGATTGGAATTTGATGATCTTGCAGCCGAAAATGCCAGTTCTTTTACTCGGATGTATGCGTTGTTGCCATGGTAAGCGTGATTCCGTTATGCATTTTTTCTTCTTTTTTTTTTTACTAAGGACTTTATGCTGATAAATTCCTATGTACTACTGCAAGTTAATTGTACGGGTAAAAAAAAGAAGAGAAAGATCGGATATATATATCGTGTATATATAAATGAGATTCCAGAATTAATAAATGTGAATAAAACTTTGCGCATGTGTGTTTGTTCATTTGTTCGTAATTCGACGATTGGGAACGAGAAATACCAGTGTATATAACGATTAAATATGGTGGTCTGTGTGTGTGTCTGTGTCCATTTCTTCGTAGTTCGACAATTGGGAACCAGAAATACTAGGCACGACCGTTTAGGTACACCTTCACAGGGAGGCTAGCCGTTTAAGCACTACTTATGTTTGCGGCGAACACTCCTACCGCCTTCCATATTTTCAGGTCGTGCAACATTTTGTCACAAGAGTTTTTTTACTGGCTGGACCGTATCTTTTATTCGTTATCAGTGTATGCTTGATTTTATCTTTTATTGCTTATCGGGGAACTCATATTAATCTTCATGTCCTGATACGTATCTATTTTATGATGCTGGCGCGTAATCATCAAAAATATTTTTTCTTCTTTAAACGATATTTTTATCAACTATGTGACTTTTGTAATAATATTTCCATCAGGCTCGTAACACGTTCGTTGAGAAGCACCTAAGAAGGTTACACCAATCTTTGATGTACTTGGCCGAAAATGAATAAATTTGAGAAATCATTAAATATTTCGTTAATTGTCTTTTCTTATATCCATGAGGAGTATATTCACCATGTCAAAATGTTTGTAACGTCCAGATGGAAGCTGTAACGACCCCGAAAACTATATATATTCATGATCAGCATCAAATTGTGCATGTCCGTCCGTCCGTCTGTGTAATGTCTGTTGTAAATATTCTACTGATCGCAAAAATTAAGCTGTTGGCTTAAAAATGTGGCAGAAATATTGGAAGTTCTTGCATGCAGGTGGGTATCGAAAACGGTCAAAATCGAATACCCCTACAGTATTATTTAAAGTGAGGATACCTTTATCTTTCATAAGGATAAATAATTGTTTTTTTTACTCATTACTCATAAACTATACACGATAAATGTACAAAAATTTGAACGTATACTCGTTGGGCGATATTCTGGGAAAAATTGGCCACGCGTGCTCAGTGTATCAAAATTTAATTTTTTTTCTAATACCTTTCGAAGGCACGGAAGAAACCTTCGAAAGTCCTACAAGGTATATAAATTCTTGGCCAGTTTCAAAATTCAAATGCACCTAAGCATGTCCGTCTGTCCAGCTGTCCGTTTGCGCTTTCTTCCGTTCGTGAAAGTGAAAATATCGCCTTACAAAGTTGCGAAAGAATTTGAAAGTGAGTTTGACTTTCCAAGGACACGTCCGCAACGCCTGCACGCCTGTTCGATAAAAACTTTTATTTTAAAAATAGAAAATATCTACCACACACACTCCATATAATAGAGCATGAAAATTTAGTTCTTTTGTTTTTTTTGTCTTTTTCAGGTGATAACGGTTTTGGATATTCGGTCACGATCGAATGTAATTTTCTTACTTGGTTTTTTTTTTTAGAATATCCATCCCTTTAGGGATTATGTGTCCTATTCGCGTAATACGGTGGTGATGATCAGGCAGATGTCATGAAAGAGAAGGGCACAATGGAAGTGATGGCCGCAGCTTATCGTACACGAATCGCGTTCGTTCGCATATTGAGTTAGAAGGCTGGCAAATAACGATTCATATATGCCAAGTATCAGGTTTTCATTTCAATTTTATCTAGCTATCGTATGCTTTTTAAACAACAGACAGATGGACTGACATTGCTAAATACAAGTAAAAGTGAATAGATCTTTGATTTTCCAACTAGCGTAGCTTCGTATGCGTTTAAAAAAAACTCTAGCGGAAGAAGATGGACTTGCGTTGCCTTAATGAATATGTTTTGAGTAGGATGCAATAAATATATTACTTAATTAATTTTGATATCAATTATCTTAACAAAATATAAGAGATTGTTGCAAGCAAAGTCTTTTCATAAGAAAAAATTTTTTTTTTATATGTAAATGCACATATACATAAGCATGATAAGTATAAACATAAACATCTAGATTCAGGATTTCATTCGAAGTTTATTTCTTGTTAAATGTATACCGACTGTTATCTGTCTGTAATTGTAAGGGTATTTATAATCACAAAATGCATTTGACAATTTCCGTTTTTATTTTTGTTTTGTGTGTGGGTTGTATGCGTGTGTGTTTGTGTGTGCATAAAAACACACAACGGTAGTTTTAAGTTTCCCAGTGATTTCCGTAAACGGAAACGAAGACCATCAGCCAGCCAGGTGCACATTAGAAAAATACTGACGCTCTTGTACATCATTGAACTTTATACGCTACTGCAGTGAATATAGTTTGTCTGTTATTTATTATACAACTTAATGACATCTTTCTTTTCTTCTCTACGTTCATGTTTCTAATGTTGTTGATAATCTAACCTAAGAGTTTGGGTATATTCGTTGACGATATAAAAAATATTGAGCGCACGTAAGCGATCGGCGTTTATATATTGATTTTATTCATATTTTCTTATCGTATCATTTCTTTTTTTTTTTTCCCATTATTAGGCTTAATACTTTTTCGATGAATTATTAAATTTTATTTTTTCTCTTTATTATACCATTTTTGTTATTGTTATCCTTGTTTATCTGTATGTGGTTTCAAATGTACCTCGTTTCCTCGCTTCATGGATGAACAAGATATTGAAGTTGGCGTTGTTGTTAGACGTGTGAGTGTGTTGTCAATTTCAATATCCTAGCAATGTTAGTCAAACATATTTTTTTTTCGTATATTTATATATACATATATATATAAATACACTGCAGAAGTTGCAGGTTTTAATTAGTGCAACTATTAGACGATTTACCACAGAAACAAATTCCAAACCATAGAAAACAACTGTGATATCTATTTATAAACAGTCGCACATAAATACAGGTAGCAGCAGAAGTCTACGTGAATGTGCATACCTGGGAAAACGCTACGATTTATGAGTATGTATGGATGTACCTATATATATATATATATAGATACGCAGTTGACATATGCTACTAAAGCTATTAACTTGTGCTAGTGTTTCGTTTCATATGTCGTCTTTATATGCATGCAGTTATCATATACATGCATGGACACACATTCACACACATACACAAACACACGCTATGTTGAACTAACAATAAATTGCCCGGTTAGTTACTTCAAGTACTACAGCACTAACGGGATGCCAGTAAAAATGGAAAAAGTTCATTACAACATCCAGACCACAATCAATGCGTGCTAAGCTTGATATCTACACGTTCGTATGTGTGTGATTTTGCCTTTTTTTTTTTAATTTTGTTTTGTTTTTTATTTCTTCTTCTTCTTCTGTTAATTCCCAGCCTGAACGCAATCATCTCTCTTCCCTTGTATTTCAATCCGATAACAGATTGTTTGATGCGGTCTCATCAAAACTCCACAATGACTGCAGTATGCTGTAGATTTTTTAAAACATGATTGATTTACATACATACAGGCGCATACACACACACACGCACACAGTTTTGCACAGATTTTTATCATTAGCAATGATATGTTGTGTTAAGCCGTTATCTGTCCATTGAAATGAAGATTTAAAGCATAAATCTTTTTCTTACTTCTGTTTAATTTTCCGCTACGAACGAAGGTAAGCTCCAGAGACCAAACAAAGTAGAAAAATATGAAATAATAATTTTATTACTCTCTTTTTAATATTTTTTGCATAAAAACTTGCTTCCAAAGATACAGCGTTTTATTTGCCTAATGGGCAACAGGAAGTGAAAGTGAATAATTCCATCCAAGATCATGGATTCTAATCAGAAGATCAAATTCTAATCTTCATAGTGGAATTTTTTAATTAATGAAATATGGGAAGCTACTCAGTTTGACAACTAGTTTTATATATAAGTTGATCTATTTACTCAATTTCGTAAATATTAATATTTTATGCTTTCATTATAATATAGTTATTAGGGTCGTTTTAAATATAATGATGAAATTTTCAAAATCTGAAAAGTTTTTATTTTATTACAAAGCGCCCCTACGTTATTTGTAGAAAGATCTCATGCGTAAAAAAATTAAAAAATTGTAACATGAGATATATGTCATGCAATTAATATGACATAATCTAATAAAGTTCAAGTACATAGTTATTCAGTCCGCAATTAACAGCTGAACTGATATTTATTAATCAGTTAATCAGTTTATTCGTTGGGATCGGTCACAAAATTTTTTGGGAACTGTTTCACTACCGCTAAGATTGAATTTAGCAAAGTTTTCGAATAAGAATTTTACATAAAATGTATTAAAAAATTAGTAACTATTATAAAAATTATAGAAAAAAAGTCGATAATTAGCTAATAATAGTATAAAATAGAAATTAAAATAAAATAAAACCGCAGGCCCCGCTTATATATCCGATGTGCAATTATTTGTGTTTAAAAGAAAGAAGAAGCATGAAAAAAGCAAAGAGTACGTCTTATTATATTAAGAGTTGATTGTTCGAGAGCAGAGTTTGTTTTCAACGAGATAAAGAGAATAATTTTCATCATATGATCTCCCTCGCCATGTAATATACAAACGAAATATTTTTTGCTGGAAATAAACTGTTACTAATAAGAATTAATACATGCAAGTGCCAGCTAGCAAATAATAAAGTCAGTGTGTAATAACTATATGATATAAGAAATATATGGAGGGAGTTAAGTGTTAAAAGAAGAATTTTTTCTCTTTATTAAAATAATTGCTTTACAAATTGCTTGCTTGCTATAGTGTACAATCAATAGGACAAGTATTACTTTCCATATAGTAAAATAATTTGCATTGCATTTAGGAACAATTTTTGATAAATTTCATTAAAATATTTGCAACCCGTTATTAGGTAATTTTTGGATTCCAGATCATAAGTGAAACACGTCAGGTGTTTGATATATTTTTTCTTTAACTGCAAACTTCGTAGTCTGCCCTTGGTGCGTTAAGATTGCACAACATTAGTATTTTTCACGAATCGATAGTTTTGTTGACATTTAATTCGTCAAAAATTTAACTATTAATCTAGTTAATGAGTTTTATTCGTTCGGGTCGGTCGCGTCGGTTGTAAATTTTTGTATTTTATTTATTTGCCGATAAAATGTAATTTAATAAGATTTCCGAAAAAAGATTATTAAAAAAAAATTGTGAATATTATAGAAATTATAAAGAAATAATCGATAATTAAGATAAAATCGCGGGGTCCGTTTTATGGCTTATGTTTAAAAGAAACAAAAAGCATCAAAAATACAAAAAGCAATTTTTGCTATACTAACCGTCGTGTTCGGTGTTATTTGAGAGAAGAGCATAAAATGGAATGCAAGTTAGTGAAAAGAGTGAGAGAGAGAGGGAGTAATTTTTATCATACGATCTCCGTCGTCGTGTAATATAATATATACGAATATTGTATTTGTGTTGCAAAGAAATGAAAGAGTAATTTTCCGTAACAGAAACTCACACCATAAGCCATAATGTATAACAACAACAATGCTTCCTTATAAGAAATATGAAGAAAGGTAAGTTTCACTAAAAAGTTTTTTCTCTTTATAATAAAAGGAATTCCTTTAAAAATTAGTTGCTTTAATGCAATGCCATAAGAATTACGATATGCTTAGTAAAATAGTTTGGATTGCATTCGGAATTCGTTAGGATGAAAACTTTTAATTTAATGTAATTTTCATCAATCAATCAAATAGTTTGTGTATATGTAAAATTTATTGTATATTTTATTGGCCTTTTTCTCACATTTTGAGACATGTGTTAACTACTTGCTGGAATTATTTCGTAAACGAAAGTACAAGTGAATTAAGTTTTTGTGTTCTTTCGAGTTGTTTGGAAATTCTTTAAGAGCGTAATTTTTGCAGTTTGTTGATGTTTCTGCCGATATTAGCTTTGTTTTTGCTTTTTTTTTTTTTTTTGTAAAACCTTGCTTTGCAGTTGGGATTTAAATATTTGAAGGATTATGCTGAATTTTTCAAATATAGTAAATGGATGCGCGGCTTGCTCTTATTAGATCGAAAAATTATTATTATTTTTATATTTATTACTAGGAATAATGGAAGAGTGATTTTTATTTCTTGTTTTAATCGAATTCCAAAATGGCCATCAATCCGTCTTTCCTGTTGTTTGCTGCTGAATTGTTTATGATTGCAAAAAACTAGATAAAAAGTTGAAACTTTAAATGTATACTTTTTAGTTAATTGCCTTAGGGTAGATTTGTGAAGTAACTTGGCCTGCCTATAATATAGAAAAAATGATCATTTAGAGCAAATGCAAGTCTATGGCGTCGTGCAAACTTTAGCAGGCGCACACTTAACCGGTAGAAGAAGATTACAATTGTCTTGTTGAGTTGCCTGCAATTATTGAAATAGTGTAGGTTTGAAATGACGACCATTAAAAACTTACCATAAGGAAACTGCAGCTGTTTTAGAGTTGCGTTGTCTTGGTTGTTGAGTTAGATGGAATTTTTTTGGACATTTTGGACATTTGTTGAATGCTTCCTAGAAATAATGCTTTCGTTTTATTCATTAATCTGGTCTAGTGGAAGACCAAAGGCTTCGACTAGGCTTATACTACGCCATCTACGGTAAGGTAATTATATATGTAAAATATACCTATGTGTTCTGGGCCAAGAACGTACCCTACTAAAAATTGATTGGATCGGACAACTTGAGGCATTATATTCAAAAGTCGTTATATAGGAAAAAAATTGTAATCTTTGGCTGAGTAAAAGTATTTAGTTTATCGAATGTGTTACCGCAACCGATATATGCTGCAGTTTCGCTGAATTACTCCCATTTTTAATTACAAGCAATACATATCAAAAGCGCTAGATAATCAAGTAATTCAAATATATGTTTTATTGTTGGCTTCTGCACTTAACATGTAACTAATTTTTTGTTTATATAGCATAGGGAATACATGGATGTAATCCGTAATCAAAACAATATAAAATTTGGGCAGTTATTATATTTATGTCCTACTATTACTACTATGCTTATTACAAAATCACACTTGTATCCCTCATAACATTGCTTAGAATAATTCGTGATAAGTATATAATATCTACGCATCCACACAGAACTTGATTCTAGTTAATACTAAAGAAGATAATTTTTATGTTTATTTATCTACAAAGTCTTATAATGCTATGAAAAAAACAAATCATGATGTTTTTTTATGATGTCGTAAAACATTTAATAAGCCCACAAAACATTCACACAAATTGCCCACACATACCCTGTGCGAACGCTCTAAACAATCTAAACTTCAACGTTCCTATGCTTTTTGCCTTTTTTTTGTTTTTTTTTTTTTTTTGTTGGTTGTGTTATATGGGGCATACGTACATCTTTAAAATCGAATCAGCATATGTTGCACGAATACAGGCAAAGTAGGTGGAAAAAAAAAAAAAATATCCTATGTACATGTATATACAATTATGTTCCCTTAAATGGATGATGGCATTTGGGTGCCAATAAAATATTCATAAAGATTTCCTTTACACTTGGATATAATTTCCTTTCAAAGCAGAAGCAGCGTAGAATCAACATAATTTACCATAACATATATCTTTATTATATTATATGGGTAATGGCAAATAATGGAGCTTATGTTTCTTATATACGTAAATCAGTATTCCATGATTGTGTATGCATGCGGGTAAATATTATTAAGAAAATTTTGGCAGACTTCTTGGTGTCCATATAAAATATATTAAAATATATCATGCGATACGCTGGAATCTATTTTACGAATGATTTGGAAACAACTTACTCCCCATGGGTCGGAGTGGAGTTGCGAATGCAGTTGTGTACATGCGTTTTGTGTTTTTTTTTTTGCATACTAAAGGCATAGGCAAGATCGAAAGCAAGCT
>KK499912.1:0-57698 GCA_000688715.1 Glossina pallidipes | reverse complement strand
TTAATTATAATTAATTTAACTTATAATTAAATGGTAACCTGAATTTTGTTTTGTACGCAAATTTTATTCGAACTCTTATTTATTGCTATCTATGCATTTTTCCCACCGATCTTATACTTTTCGAATGCCATGCTATGAAAAACTTGTTGCTCTTTTGAGGCCAACCAGTCATCGGACCGTTTTCGTATATTTTTGCAAGAAGTGCAACGCTGCTCCTTAAGTGCGTGTCCCATCCATGGAAACAACTACTAAATGGAAAAATTTGAGTTTGATGGGTCATTAAGAATAGTGCCTTGTAGGAAACTTGACACCTTTTTTGTTTGAAAAAATATTCGTACCTTGTGGGATAGGTTGTTGGTATTACGCCAGATGTCCGAGCTATAAAAAAAAAAACATAACATATATGTCATCCGCTTGTGTTGAAAATTCCGGTTTCATGTTTACCTATTTAGTACACCTAATAAGTTAACTGGAAATTAATTTAAACAAAAAGGTGGGAAGACTTTCGGTCCTCAGAAAATATACTTTAATTTCGCGTATGTGTAGAATATTTTTTTAAAACACACTCTACCTATGGCACTTTATATGGGTCGGTCGTAATGTTTTTTAAGGTAGTTAATGTGTTTTATGTACATGATAGCGGAAAAACGGAAGCAGGAGGATTTTTGATGAAACCAGTGTCATAGTATTCTTCAATCAATCCCTGCTTTAGATAAACCGCTGATGGAGTGGCGAGAGAGAAAAAGGAATAATAAACTTTCAACAAATAATAAAACATTTAGTTCGTGTTGGAATATTTATTTACATAGCACAAGATGCACGAGATGACAAAGTTGTAGAGAACAGCTCTAATCTGCGGCCAAGAACTAAAAGCCGCCAGCTTTCTATTTCAATGTTTTGCGGATAGGTGGAGAAAGAAAGAAACATACAGACAGACGGACACACGAAAGGATTGAATTTGATTCGAAACGTTATACTGATGAAGGATATCTAGTATATGGTGTACGCGTGGTAGATATTTCTGCATATTAGAAATATTGGATGAAAGGAAATTTCTGTGAGGAATGATTGTGTTTTTCTGTGCATTCTCCAGTAGAACGGGGCTTCAACTTGCAATTATGATGTACCTGAAGCCCTTTGCCCGCTGTATAATTGCTATAAATCCTTCAGCCAACGACATCTCCTTTCTCTCTTAATCCTTTTTCCAAGATTAGGGAAAAGATGAAAGTCAAAAATTGCAAATTCAGTTTGGATTCTGGATGCTGTGGTAATATCTTCTGTAGTACTTCCAATATGTTCCTGGCAGGAAGACCTACTAGATTGGCCTATGTAATTTCTCTTCTTCTGACGATCTCTGCTTCTGAGATCTTCTTATTAAGATTTTTTATATTAAATTTCAATTGTTTTACTTATAAGCATTGCTTGACAAGTGAAGTGAAGATCTATGCGAGGAACTCAAACCACAAAACTTGAACTGTTGGATTTTAAAGATTGAAAAGAAGATTGAAAAGTGATTGGATGACTTCAATTGGACAAATTTCAATAATTTTGATCTTCTATTAATTCGTATTCACTCTTAGCGATAAATTGAATTTCTAACGGAGCTAATATTCATTTGCATGCATGCATTGCAGCAAGCGTATGTGCATTGAGTATTCTATGCGGTTTACGATTTAATGCCAATGTCAATAAAGATATTTGGAAAACACAATTTAAATATACCGCATCATTCCCTGTTTTTTTCACTCCGTGAATGCGTATTGTTTTATAGAAAAAAGATAAACAAAAAAAAATAAAAATTTAAATAACGAATTCATTATAAAAAAGTATTCGTTCTGCTTCTATCATTTCCTAACAATTTCGTTATTGATCTGTTTAATCTAGTGCAACAAATCCTTTCGCCGCAATTTATATATATATACCTACATACATATATACATATGTATATTGCCACATCACAAATTGGTGGCTTTGGAGTGTACGCCTGCATGCGGTCAATTGACGTCCAGCACAAACACGATGCACATTTAACTTATAGAAAAACTATATCCAGACAGACAGTGATTACGATTTCAATTTACTGACTGAAAGTATGTTTGAAATATTTACTATAAAACTGCAACCGTAACAACTAAGGAGAAAAAAAATATATATATATAGGTCTTTTAAAGCGAATACCGGACACCAGACAATTACGACGCATATATACGCTAACCATTTTGCTTTCATTTCAAGACATTGGATGTTATATACAGCAAGCCAAGTTTGAAAATAATATCGCCAAAAGATACGCAAGGATCTTGAAAATACAGATGATCCCGGAAAAAACCCCTTAAGGAGTTGTTGCGTATTTCCGGTTTCCGTTTATTTTAACACCAAAGTAAGTCATTGTTGCGTAATTCAGTTTCTTGTGATGTGAACACCCAAGTATTGAACAACTCAAGTGTCCAGTTTCACAATCGTCTCAAATCCTATGCAGTTTGTATAAACGATTTAATCGTTAATGTTTTCTTTTTTGCCATTTCGTCAAACTGGGACGCGTTCCATTTTTATATTTTCATTGTTCACGTGGCATAGCGTCTATTATGAATATGTAATGACACTACCTTCTTCATGACGTGGTTAACAGATTGATCGGTTTATAGTCGGTCCGCTTCCTTAATCGGAGATCAAAATTAGTTTTTGCAGGCATCGATTTGTTGGGATTCTTTTCCCAAAAAATTACGCTATAAAATACAATAGAGTTTAACTAACATCTAGACTTACACTGAAGACTCTATATATATATATATCTAGATATATAGATAGATAGATATACATACATATATATATATAGATATAGATAAATAGATATATATATAGATATACATATATATATATATATATATATGCAGGACGATACAATCCTGTAAACATTTGGACGAAGTTTTCCATCGTAAGTTTGATAAAGTGCATGCATCTAGAGAATATTTTTCGGGTGGCCGCCTTCGGTGCACTTTCATTGAATTGAGGATATCGTAAATACAACCGAGCGTAACAACAATAAGTGGGCCGATCAACTCGGCTCGGTTTCCATTTCCAATATTATAACAATAGTACAGAAGGGCTATGAAAATTGAAAAGGCTACGGTACATTAATATTGTCCCGAGCCGTCGTTGCTAAGTTTATGCAAATTTTCGCGTCTCCTTTGCAAGGCTCTAACAACTCATTTCATTCTTCGAAGATCTCCCTAAAGATTATGAAAACGAAAAGCAAAACGTTTTCTTACAATTCTTTTGGTTAACCCAGTTTGGTTACTTATTTCAAAGGCGAAGTACCTTCACTGCCTTGGCTTAATTCAAAATGTGAAATTTGTTCTTATCGCTAGAGGGGAAGAACAGGCGGAGTCAGTTTGAGTGGTTATAGTCGCAAAAATGAAGACAGTTAGTTGAAATTCGATTGCAACTAGTCCTTGATCGCTGAAGGGTGCGAGATTCGAAAATGAAAGCGATCTAGTCAGAGACATGCCCAGCAAGGACAAGGAACCACGGTAAAGTTGTTGCAATGGTGCTGTCAATCGACAGGTGTTTTAAACGAAATCTTTAAAGCAAATAAACCCAATTCTATCCGATAGGGTGCACTTATCGATGCGCTTAATGGCAATGAACTGCCATCTGTGTATCTTTTTAAAATCTTATGTTATTCAATGTGCGAAATAATGTCGCACATGCGATGTCAGACAAATCATATGCGAATTCTCTTATCGATCAGATATATATATATATATATGTATTGAAAAGGACTATAGAAACAGAGCTTAACTAATGTAAATCTCAATTATTCATTGGCCGTTTTAAAGGTTAATTAAGAAAGACAGAGAAAGAAGACATGAATTTGTACGACAACCAAGCTTTTTTTTTTATTTTATAAAAACCAATGCAAACATACGTGTTGTTGCATACATTGTCATGCATAGATATGTATATATATATGTATATATACATATATATATATATATATATATATATATATATATATGTGTATATGGTTACCGCGATAACAGTGAACTGTGAAATAAGTTGTTAATTAAGTGCAAAAAAGGGCAGCGAATTGGAAAAACCAAATAATTCATTTTGATTTGATGCCAAATTTTTGAAAGGTTAAATGGAAAAAAAAAGAAAAACAACAAAAAGGAAAAACTGCTTTATATGTATCGCATATGTAAAATTCAATGACGGGTTTATATAACAAATGGCGAGAACCCGTATAGATGGATGAGCTGTGTAACGGGCTTCAAGTGTAATAAAAGGTCATTCCATACTTTGAATCTTCGATTGCATATTGATTTGTTCATCCAATTCTCTCGTATATATACATATACTCAAGTATATAGATCGCTTTACGTGCATATATATGCGTATATATGCTGTTGAACGGAATTATTTTAGATTTATTTGGGCTTTTTTTTCACAAGTTTGTTTTACTAACTACGGACAGACAAGCATCCACACAATACAACGAAGAGGGGGGGGGGGGGGGGGAAAAAAAGCGACAAAGAAAAGGAAACAACAAAAAAAAAAACGGAAAAGCGAGAGAGATCGAGCGAAAGGGAGAGCGAAAATGAAAGAAAGAATAAAAGAAAGAAAAGGACAGAACATGAGTGGGCTTACTATTCAATTAAGGTTCGAACAAATTCAATTGATGATTGCCAAAGCCATTGCCAAATATATCTTCTAGTTGCAAATGCTCGCAAACGTGCAAATACGTACAAAGCATATAGAACGAACGATAAGCCTGAACACAAAACAAAAAAAAAAAAAAGAACAGAGAGAGAAGAAGAGCTATTGAAAAAATTTGATAAAAAAATTCGCGGAAAAAATTTGAATACGAGCCAGGACTCGTGAGTGTTAATACATGACATTCAGACAAAGGAAACAAAGTGAACATATATGGGCTTGCATGCATGCATACATACATACATACAATACATATTACGTTGTTATTGTTTTCTATCAATTTGACATTGATGAGAAAGTATAATAGGAATTGAAAAAATGCTCTGTTCACCGTCAATGTGTTCTTCCTGCTCGTATGTATATATGTACATATATATGTGCATAGGAACAATAATTGCTTAACGCTTAATATTTGTGCAGTGGATGTCTAATATCTGAAAGCAGTAGTAGTAGTAAAAATAGATGACAATTAAAGGATTTCATAGAGGAAAGTAAGCTTTTCATTGCGGCAACAAAGTCTAACTTTTAACTTCAACATGAAAGGCAGGTGACAAAGAAATTTGGACGATGTCAGCTTATATTCTGTGCCGCTCTCATATGGATCCACCTAAGTAGCTGCAGTAGCTTTGGTAAGAACTGCGATTACCAAGTCAGTGCTAGCGGCTTCAAATCTCAAGTGCGCTAGAATTTTTTCTGCTCATAGCTTGAGTGTGCGCTTAGTCGGTAAAGGCATAACAGTTATCGAATGGCCATCCTTTTCTTTCCCTTTCTCTCTTTTTTCTGGCCGCCACCGTTTTACACGAATACAGCCCCTGAGTGATTGGTCATATTAAAAAGAAAGAAAACCAAGTACAAAGGCTATATTCGGCGGAGACGGAATCTCGCATACCCACCATTAAGTCTTTCGCATTGTACTCTCCAAGTTCTTTTATTTGATACCCATATCGCCGGTATTGTTAAGAACAAACTAATCAATTTTTGCTTAGAAGGACGGAGTTCACGCTTTACTGCAGACGTGTGCTTTGGCCTATTTTCATTGCCAACATGCGTGCAGAAATTTCCAACGTTTTTATTGAATTTGAAATCGACATCTTCGCTTTTGCTACCAGGAGACCACAGACGGACGGACATAGTATAATGGATTCAAAATTTCACGCTTATTAAGAGCATATACACTTCATAGGGTTACAAATATCATGGCAAAGTCCATCCTTCAGTGGTGGGTGTATACGAGATTTCTCCCTTCCCTTAAAGCACGAATTGTGAGCAGGCGTTAAATGCATAAAAATATTTTCGCTTCGTGAGGTGATTTATTTTCTTTTAAGATAACTTTTAATACGATTTTTATTATGGCTGTGGTTGATGTATTTTAGTAGTGCAATCCTTTAATTAAATTTCACTTCTTGTACCCATCTTCGAAGGTTAAGCGTATAAACATTTTGTTAAAGCATTTGTAATATACAAAAGTCATCTTCGGTGACTCTATGTTCCTTTAGCTGCTATATCTGTACGTTTGTTTCGTGGCTCTCCCTCTGTGTAGGGTCTAAATGGCCTAAATTGGTCATAGCGCACGTATCCGACAAAACATAAACTTGGAACTCTAAAAATCCTATTTTTAAGATAAAAAAAAAAAAATAAAAAAAAATGGGTTTCTATCTACTCCTCACTTTCAACGATGAAAATTCGCAGTTATATTCTATGAGTGATCCTACGGTATCTGTACAAAAATAAGGATTATCTAATGTTCGTAGAGTATCGAAACTTGTTCCAGCTTTTATGCGCTGAGTATAAAAGTTAAGTCGGTGACAGGCGAATACAATTTCGTTACTGTTTTTTTTTTTTTTTTTTTTATTAAAATTCTTCATCTCTAAACTTATTGCTTTTCTAAATACAGTTTCGTTTCCAATATGAAATTCCCTTAGATTGTACGATATGTAGTTAAATTAAAATGTAACCCAATACACTGAAGAATTGTTATTGTCACATATTTGTATCTATTTTTATCTGTTCATGTCGCGCACGTACACGAAATATCATCAAATCAAAATCGATTGAACTTAATATAAAACTAAGATAACTTAATATAGTAAAATATAAAAGGAAGAAAGAGGAATCATAACAATATTAGAAACACGAAACAAATATAAATGATAAGAACATCCCTACCAACTATATACGACAGCTAACAACAACAGTTGACGTTGATGACTAACTTTCATATCATAAGAATTACAATTTCAAGTAAATAATGCATGCTAAGGATGGTCCTTAAATGTGACCTTCAAGTGAAGAGTTTGAACACAACTATCTAACTAATTCGTTTCGAGTGGTTGCCGTTTTTTTTTGTTAGCTTGTTTCAAACCGAAATATGATATTCTACGCAGCTCGCCTTCCATCTATTGTCTACCAATTCGTGAGGGATATGGAAGAAATTAGAAATCAGAAGAAAAATTATTTATTTAAACTTTGGCAGCTACTATGTATGTAAATATGAAACAGGAATTTGTATAAAGATGGCCATAACATTACATCGAAGGAGAGAGATATACCCACAATTTGGCCATTTGGCAACAATAAGCGGCAAGAATACTACAACATATTGCAAAGCCAAAAAAGCCTTTTTTGAGCAACGAAAATGCCAAGATTTGTGTCAAATAAAAAGCATACGCGGGCAGCATTGTGTCTTTGCTCGAAAGGTATGAAAAAATCTCCTAATTGGAGATGAAAAGTAGGTGTGCTTTGAGAAATCCAGTAGTAAGAATTCATGCGCCGATCGAAGTCTACCACCCATATCAGCTATGGCACTGAACCGATAGCCTCTCTTTGATGGGACCAGAAGAGTGTGGTCTGTTATTAGCCATTAAAGTCCGGTGAAACGGTTAATATCAAATGCTATCAACAAACAATTAACCTTTTGGAACCATTATTTGGTCTAGAAAGAATGCAACAGAAATTCATACATGCATCCGTACAGTAAAACTAGTACCACTGGGAAGTGCTAGCCCATGCGACTTAATTATCACACACGTGTTCTCCTGACCAGCGCTTCGCCTCTTACAAAAAGTTAAGATGACTTACTTACGTATACTTAATATTAATTAACTACTAATTTGATATTAATTACTTCAAGTTTAAGTACTTGTTCAACATATCTGAAGAATAAAGAACAAATCGAAAATGTAGAGTCAACGCCAAAACGAAATAGATCTGAATTCAACGGATTGGAGATTTAATGTGATAAGCTAAAGAAGTGTGCAGCACTAATTCAATAACCTGGGAGCTAGCGGCTTGTCCCTCGGACGGTACGCTTCATGACAACGGAAACCACTGTTGGATCAAATGTTATTTTACATCTTACAAAGTACCCGAAGCGGGCCTGTTTAGCAGATAAGTATCTTTTAAATGTAGCATCCTAAGTAGCACCCTAATGCTGAGTCGCACAGTATTATACGATATTTAAAAACAGCATATTGAACATTTTCCAAAATTTTGTCTACTCTTAGCCAGGAAAAGCTGAATTTTAAGTTTAGTTAAAAATTACATAAAACTAAGACTGCGGGATTGTTAATCCGTAACGCGGACCCTAGCCTAACCGACCTCAATATATATTGTTGTTAAACAAACTCGAATTTTTACTGCACAAATTTATTAATTAATTACAGACGCGGTCAACATTCTGCAAGCTTGCCAAATATTTTACATTCTAAATGTATCTTAACAGGATTGCCATCAATCTGAAAACAATTATTAATTCTCACAAGACTATATATAAAGTTTATAGAAAATTGTTGTCGAAATCGTTACCTACTTATCTTGAATAGTAATGAAATGAATAAAAACTAGGCTTTTTTAAATCATGTCATCAAGACATATATAGGCGTTTACAGTCAATTTACGAACCCACTCTCTTTTACCCTTTTTTGCTCTCACACCCATCAATTCCTTCATATAACTCTTTATACTCATATATAACATTAGATCTAACACATCGGAGTTGATTGGTCGCTCTTTCTACGTTCTATCCTACGTGACGGACGAGTAATATGCATAAAAACTATAAAATGAAAGAAAATAATGTGGCGGACGTATAACACGCAAAATTAAAAAAAAATCTTTAATACCAACACCATACACCAAACCTAATCTCAAAAAAAAATCTTCAATTCCAACATCAGATACCAAACCTAACCTCAACTTTACTAAGGCCCAGACAAAGAACTCTGTGTTCACATTGGGTCTTTTTTACACATTCCAACGACGTTTCGGTTATTAATTTCTTGAATAACAGAAGAATAAGAAGAAGAACTACACTTGATATATAGTAATATTTCAGTAGTAAGTAGTGTTTTCGAAATGAAATATTTGTTAATTAGACCCTTTTTGAAATTGCTTTAACGAGATACATATGTGCCGGAGTATTTATTTTCATATAAAAACTTTCGATATATATTTTTTCGATGGCATAATGCTTCATATTAAAAGTAACGTCATCTGTAGTTAAAGTAATTTCTTACGAAATATTTTAATAAAATTACAATATTTGAACGATATTACATTTAAAGATCAATCAAATAATAAAATATTGAAATGCAATGCGCGCTTAGTGAAGACGAGCGAAGAAAGAGCACAAGGCATTCGAAATATTTTTAAGAGATATTTTTGCAATTTCCTTCTTCTTTTCTGTAAGGGATAGTCGTGTACTTTGTAACTTGAAGGCACTGCCTTTTTTTTGTTTTGCAACTTTTCATAATATTGTTACGGAAAACCCAAATCCAGTTCATTCCAATTAATTGATTTTTCCAAATAATAAGTTCCCTAGAGAGGGAAAAGCCAAGTGCATATTCGCGGTGCGTTATGCAGCTGCCTGCCGACGCAAACGATTGGCGGAAAAGCAGACAGGGAAAAACCCAAGTGCACGTTCGCGGCGTGTCATGCAGCTGCTGGCCGAGGAAAACGATTAGCGAAAAAGCTGGTTAACATATTAAAAATGAAGCAATGAACTTAAGCAATAGTAATATGCTTGTAAAAATGTATATAAGTAGACTATTTGCCGAAGCCAGAGTCAGTCGGAAAAGAACGTTTGAGTCGAAAAAGAAATTCGAGATGAGAAGTCGAGGGTATTGCCAAAGTAAAACGTAAATAGTCCCGCCCTTAAAAAAATTGATCGTAAATAAGAGTCTTGTAGTGAGAACGTGCAAGTGAATTTCTCTTAAAAAGAATATCCACGATCTAGTGATACGAACCGTGTTCGAGAAAAGCGAGTTTCGTAACAATATATTATTAAAGTTCAATTAAGCCAAACCATATAATGTACATGAAAAACCGTGGATTCTAAGCCCATCTCACAGAGAGGTGATTTACTTTGTCTGTCGTCAATCGTTAACGTGGGCGTTCACATTGAACTTCTAATCCGGGAAAATCGTTTTATAAATCTTAGATCAATGCATTCAGCAGTGAAAAACTTTCCGATTCGATCTGAAAGATTTCAATTTTCTTCTACTATTGAGATTTTTATTATTTTAACATGAAAAAAGATATCACTTTTTGGTCCTGTGTGTTGAACTACACTTGTTGTTGTTTCAACTTGAATATAACGTCCAAGGCAGATGCTCTCTTTTTCAGTCGTTTGAAGCCCGTTAGCTAACTTCTTAATTTTGCTTTGATTTGATTTCACTTTTCGTAATGATAATCAGCAGTCGCTCCGTCTTTCTACCCATCTCTTGTAAGCTCTACGGATATCTCTATTTCATGGTATCGATTAACTTTTCAATACTGTTTCCTATATCGAAGCTACGATATACACGGGAAAATTTTTAAGATTACAAGCTGATTTATAACAGGAAAACCTATAGAGATGATCTTGTTTTACTTGTTGTCTATATTGACGCAATAGGGGTGAAGAACGTTGAACACCTAGCGTAGAAATTCCTTAAAGGGGCCTCGTGCTCATTTTTCCGTCTTGTGAACGTAGCATTCATTTTACTGACTTTCCTTCAAATCTAAGTGGTTTTACGAAAATTTTAATCGCAAGTTCTGAATATCGATATTATGCTCAGGCATTTCACAGCTTTTCATCAATGCGATGGTTCGCTCATCTTTTTTAGTTTTTTTCGAATCGAAAAATATCGCCAAGAAATAAAACTGAGAAACGAATTATTGCTTCTTCTTCTTCGCAGTGCCATGTGGGAAAGGTTCAGGGTGAGTGATTTGTGCACGTTCGATGACAAGAATACAGTAAAACCAAAAATAATCAAACATAATTTTATACTTATGCAGATCTGTGTTTTCGGCAGAATGTCTTGCGATACTAGAAGCCTATCGTTGCCGCGAGTACTCACTCGCAGAAGAAATTCTTTATCGTGTGTGACAGCAACTTTGTGTTATCTGCTTTGCAATCTTTTTCCTGAGCTAAAACTCATCCTTATGTGCTAGGAATTTATATCTTCGCTATACAATCTAAAGTCTGATGCGTTTTGTTTCCATTTTCCGTGGTTGCCTCATGTCACATAGTAATTCGTGGTAATACTACTGCAGATAATATCGCATCAACCAGACTATTGACTTGAGGGCAAACGACAAGAAGCATTCAGCCTTTTCTTGACAACAACGCGAAAATAATTCAATTCATAATCGTCACTTGTATTCTTCACCTCATTGGTTTACCGATCGCAGTCTCGGGCGGGACATTATTTGCCTTATGCGATGTGTAACTGCACGAGATGCAATGATCACTTGTACAAAGTTAACAAAGTGAACAGCCCCTTATGTACACGTGAGATTTTCTCGTCTATTCGCCATTCCACGCTTCGCAATCTTGTCTATATGTGGTTTTCATGATCCCCGTTTTTGACATTTTTTACTCACGCATTTGGGCGATTTACAACGAAATTTTTTCAATTTTTCTAGAGTTTGTCATTAGAACAGGCAAACAACGAATCTAGTCCGTCACATACTCTTTCACTTTCGCAATATTTCAACTCTTTCATACGCACACTTGTACTCCGTCCTATATCATCCCGAAATTATTTGGAAAAAAGATATTATAAAATAAGAAAATTATTGGGAACGTGGGGAAGATCACTTCTCGCAAAATGAATGTAGTTACGTGATATATATATATATATATATATATTTATAGTCAAGTTAAACGTTTCAATTACGCAACTTTGGGTTCACATTGAACCCTTTTTATTCAACTCAGTAAATCATTTGTTGTTCATTTGTCGACTCACCGAAGAAGAAGAAGATTTTTCATACGTTTTAATTTATCGCATTTTTTTTTCAAATATTTTGTTTACATATTTTGTTTTATTATATATTTTTTTTCAATTTTTCTTCATATTAACCGTGTTTTTTTCCTCGTGTACCAAATCGCCTTTTTGGACGAAAAAATTTATGATATAGTGTTCAGATAATAGTGTTATTGGAAACAAATTAGCAGCAAAAAGCATATGGACAAAACAAGGGGCTTGTTATTTTCGAGTCGCGTAGAGAAAGGTACTATTTATGGACGCTCGCATAATGTTGGCCTAATGCGGCCTTCAATTAGTGCACATGGATGCCCCACACCGCGTCCAACGAGAACGTCTGAAGACAACGCGCTGCAGCCGATTGATACCTTGCCACGCCTCACGGCACGTTCAATTGCCAGGTTTGAAGACAGTACGCCGCCTCCACGTGGTACATTTGAAGGCACTACACCGCGTTCAACGCTTGTAACGTTTGAAGACAACACACAGCGTCCGATTGGCATGTTCGGTGGCACGGCGCCGCGCGTAACGTTTCAACGCTTCATGCCCCGTCCAATTGGCAAATTTGGAAGGCCAGTGCCGCGCCCACATGGCGCATTTGCAAGCTCAGTGCCGCATTCGACTGATACGTTTGGTAATCCAACGTCGCGTCCAACACGCACTTTTGGTGGTCCAACACCGAGTCCAACTGGTGCGTTTGAAAGCAGAACGCTGCGCCCAACTGGTACCTCCCGAAGCGCAGCAACGCGTTCAACTAAAAAGTCTGAAGGTCCTACGCCTTCCGTTAGCAACGACCATCGACACAGTACGTCCACGCCTTTGTTACATAAATCTAATGCACCCCCTACAAATAAAGTACGCTTCGACGAGGAACAGATACGTCAACATTTATTATTCAAACATTACTCTTACCTAGGAATACCTAAAGCAAAAACACCAATTCCTCGGCCAGCGGAGCCAGTAGAATTTGGTGAGTTGAGAGATCGCCTAGTAGCTATTTTGGATGGTTCAAGTCGTAAGCCGGCGCAAGTTCGCTACATTGATGATATCGAAGAGATGAAAGACTTGAGAGAAGAACGAACATTAGAATTTTTGGAAAAGCGAAAGGCATTTTATTTCCAAGAATTTACGATTGCAAGGCAAAAATGTACGAATTCAAGCGTTCTTTCACTACCACCAGGCCCATCAATCGGTAATGATTGGACTACCGGTCAACAATCTTTGTCATCGATGCGTAGGATTAGTTGTACACGTACCTCGACAGTTACTGCCGCCGATAAAGCTTCGAGTATTAGTACGATCGATCCTCGAGATCTGAGAGTAAGCATAGCTGATATGCTTGCTTTGAGAATTAATGCAGTCACTGAGCGACCGGTGGCGGACAGCCTTAACCTGCGGAGATCAACATATTTTTGACACAAATCTTTTCAAATACTATTACAATGCGTGTTGTTTATGATGAAAACTTAAATTTATTTTGAGTTGAGTTACGTATTGCAAAAAGTAATGACCGCTTAATAAGCATATATTTTGATAAAACTGAATTTCTTTCGATCAGGTAAAATCTGTTTGGAATTTTTTTCTAAAAACAAATTTTTGCAAGGATAGGCAGGATAATATAAGCTATACAACAGGAAACTTGCATTGCTTATTTGCATTGTTAAACGAAATTGTCATATTAAAGTGACCCATTGTACCCACTGACTATTGTCCTTCACGTATCAAATTGTTCTCATAGTAAAACTGTAGTTTTTTTTTTCTCTCGCTTTATGAAACCTGCATTTACTTTCTTTGTTAATGCATACAAAGCTATATATATAGGATTGTACTGCAGTTTTGTCGCTATGTCCATCCACCATTTGCCCCCATAGTTACGCATAAAGGCGCAAATTTTTTAACTCGCTGGAAAAAGCAGGAATTTCCTTTATTCCAATAGACAAAACGTGTGCCTTAGTGGCAAAATGGGTTACGATCTACTCGCATTAGACTTTCAGTACTTCGTGTATAGTACAAGGAAGCTTGCATTTCGTTTGTTTTAGATTTTATTTCATTTCTTCGTGCTTGTGAAGCAAAGGGTGAGCAAATAAGTAAAAAAAAAAAAGGGAGACAGGCGCAGCAAAGACAGTTTGATGGGCAGAGTGTCGCGTTAATTCATTGCCATTTAGTCAAAATTCTTTTTTTGCGAGTTTTGTTGTAAAATGTACGATGACGATCCACGAAAACGTACTTTTATTTAAAGCAAAGGCTTTATGTGTTTCAAAAACAATGGGTTCGTGACCGTGAATTTGCAAACAAAGATATCGAACGTTGACATTATCTTCGAAAAAAAATCGAAGAAATTTCTATTAATCTCTGCCAGTGGGTGCTAATCGGGGTTCGCTAATCTCAATTGAAAAATTGTGCTCTTCATTAATGTTGTATGCATTTCTCTGCTCTACTGTAGGTGGAAGCATCGAATAAAACTTTTCCACGAGAGGATACGATATTTAAAAATATTTATATTCAATTTTCATACTTTAACCCCACTCTGTGTGGAGTGACTGCAAAAACGTAATCTCATGAGAAGTGATGAAAGGTGTCTACAGAACTTAAGTTAAATGGAAAGTTAGTTTGAAATTTTCGCGGAACGATCGGGACCAAAATGACGAAAAAGAGTGTGGACGACGCTAGATGGAAGGGACTTTGCAAACTTCTTATGTATTATCGATTATGCACTTTGTGAAAATCCTTTCCATTTTCAACGAAGAAAGTGTAAGATTTTACAGTCTTTTCCCCTACCCGAGTGCGCTGGATTCGATTCCTTTGCAAATTTGTAAAAAAAATATTTGTGCTGTAATTATCCGATTTCTTCTCATGTTTGTTGAAAATGTCGCCTTCATGTTGCGTGTCGGGGAATGTGTCGGTACTTAATAAGGATTTTGAAAACCTTGACAAGTCCATTAAGGATGGATGGTTTCGTACAAAAGAGTCTGCATTAAAGCAAATATATTTATTTACATACCAATAATTTTCTGTAATATGCTTACAAATAATAGTAAATTATATTAAATATAGTACGTTGTAGATGTTAATCGTGGAGAAATGCCCCCCTTTTGGCATACATGAAGAAGGGAAGATATTGAAAATGAGTCCATAATAACTTCTTGTCTATAATAACCCGGCGTATATTCTCCATTTCCGAACTTAATGTTTCCGAGCCTATGACACGATATATATCCATGTATATATGTATATATAAAGTATTTTCATCATGAATCCAATAACTTTACCTTGTAACGTACGTAGTTTCAAATTTTATGGTAATAAATGGCGCAAAACAATTTAATTTGTTGAAAGGCTCACGTCACGAGAATATCGAGGTCTATTCGTGCGTGAAGTTGCAATTGAATTTCTTGCTCCGGCCATAGTACGCCAATTTGTTCCCACACTACAACCTGGCTCCTGTTTGAAAAACGCCATGCTCTTTTGCCTGGTGCATGTGAACTCACACAAAGTAAATTCTTTTCGTTTCTTTAAGAAAATTTCGGCTTTCGATCCTGGCGATTGTCCGTTACTACTACTTTTGTCCGTTTCTTCATCTTTCAGAAAATGAAGTCCATCAAATAGCTCTAGGAGGCGCTGACGAAGCACAGTAGGATCAACTGGATCTTCGATGCGTGGATATGGAGTATTCGCTTGACGAACCTTTGTGTGACCATAATCCTTATTTTGCTTTCTTAATGTCTGCAGATTATCTTCATCAAATTGAATACATGGACGTACACGAGTTCGATTTTCTCTGGTCTTTTTCAACATTTCTCAGTGATTGCATAAAAACAATTAGTTTAAAGTTTTTTACGCGTTATTCGTTTGCAAAAGTATTGATCGCTATGGCTATCGCTAAAATAAGCAAAAAAGTAAACAAAAAAAAAAAAGTTTAATGCTTCTGTAAAAAAATGTTGTTGTTTATTAATTGAAAGGTATGTTAGAACAATAAAATGATTGCATACATATTCAATAAAAGAAAAACTTTTGAAAAAGTTGATTGAATTCAAAGTGAAGGCAATATTTTCCAAGTATCTCTCATCCATGGAAGGACACTGTCAAAACTGTAAAGGCTAAGCGAACGCCTAATGTTCGATTTACAGGATGGGAATTGGGAAAGTGGCAGCAGCCGATGCAGACGATGATAAAATGGACAAAAGTGGACAGACGGACATAGTCAATGCGATTATTACAATCGTGTAAGTCATTTACAATAGTAGGGCGACAGGTAAAGTGAAATATAAAAGCAGAGGCAATACTTGGTATAGTTATTCGCCTACCCAAGCCCCTAGGCAGCAATAGACTTGACCTCGAATAACATCGATTTAATTTTTTTCATTTTGTGTTACACAAGTTCATCTCTTAGTTTAATTTGTAATCTCTGTTGACATAGACATGGGGAGGGGCACACATGTTATCAGAAGCCAAGAATAAACAAGAGAGAGTTAAAGCAAGAGTTCATTATTTTAACGTTGCCATCACCTTTCTCTTTATCAGATTCCTATACTGATAAGTAAAGTATCCTTACGGAGGAGAAAGTCATGAACGAAAATGACACATTGATCAATGATTAAGGTAGCCTGGGCATATGAATTGGACGACCTTCGTGCGGAATCCCAACTTTAATGGGCGAAACTATATCGTGAGAGTTGGCGATGTGCCCAGACACCAAGATTAAGTGTATAATAATAAAGTCCATGTTTCGCTTCGTGGCAGTATTGGGAAGGAAAGAGGCCATGCTTACTCAAGCCAGCAATTCGAAACTTTTAACCTGGCGCTGTTTGTAAATAGTACTCCGAAACCAACTGATATCTCTTTTAATAGCGAACGTGTTTTATTTGATAGTTAAAGATATATTTACACTATTAAAAGGTACGATAACCAGACTTATGTCTAGCATAAGTTATAACCAATCATGCAGGGGATGTCTCTTCCACGCATAACACAGTGGCGGTCGGAGCAAAATGAAGAAAGGGAAGGAGATAGGGAAAAATAAAGAGTGGGTGTGTAGGTCCAACTAAATGTATGCCTACTGATTGACCACATGCTATAGCTATGACCAGACATGGTCAACTGTACCGTGATTTGAAGACTTGTTGTTAGTCGAGACTCTTATCTACGGGACTATGTGGCGACCCATATGAAAATTTGTATACATTTCTTCCGGTATGACTTTTCTGTGCAAAGGAGCTCATAAACGTACTTAAAAGATATTATGGAAAAGCTTCCACACCCCAAAAACCTCCAAAAAATAGATCTATTTATATATATGAACATCTTATTAGTTGGAAAGAGAGATGGTTTCTATTACACATAACGACTGATAACTGATGGACTGGATATCGCTTTGGCTTGTTCGATTGGGAGGATTTAGAGCCTATTGATATAATCTTTGACTTTGTTTCCAATGTGTTGTGCTAGTTCAGGTTAAATATCCATGTTTAACGGTGAGGTTATCAAAAACTTTTGAGACACTCTATGTTCGGTCAAAGTTGAGTTTTTTCAAAAGTTAAAAATCTCTTAAGCGTTAATATACTTCGAACTCGTCTTTACACATTACGGTAAATCATTTCGTGTTGATTTGCTGACCTTTAGAAAGAGAAGGAAGACATATATTGAATTATATAAAAGGAGTCGGAAAGGTCTGTGATATGCCATAGTGTACCTTTGGGTAATACCAAGCTAAAAAGGACTAACAACATATGGGGGCGCTGCTTGCATCTTCAGATGTATTACGTTTGAAGACTTACACGTCTTAGATGCTTTTACGGAAGTCCAAACGACTTTGATGAGGGTGGATCGCTTCAAATTTGCGTTCTTAAGTCTGATGTGGAAATAAAGTTGTCTTAAAGTAACGTAAAGAGTAGAGCATTGTTTTTAATCGACGTTATGCTTCACTTTCGATCCTTTTTACTGTACATTATCCTGCTACGATTTCATTAATCTCTGATTGATTCCGATTAGAGATTTTTAATATTCCATATTTCTTGATTTGCTGAATAACAGAAGAAGAAGAAGAAGAAGAAGAAGAAGAAGAAGAAGAAGAAGAAGAAGAAGAAGAAGCATATTCCATAATGAATTTGATTTTGGAATGCGTGAGAATAATTAAAAAAGAAATTGCGGCGAAGCAACTCTTTAAACAGACCTATTTAAGATTGACTTTGTTTTTTTTTTCTTGTTTGCAAGATTGCACCAAAATATTTCTATTCAAGTTTGCCTTGATATTTATTGTAAACTGTCAACTATTATTAATCAAGATAAAAACTATGCACATGTACCACATGACCATGACATCAAAATGTACAATAACGATCATACGCATATATATGTATATATATATATATACAAGGGTTTGACGATAAATATTTCTATTAGCACGCACGTATTACTTACGTACATATGATGCATGTGTGTAATAATTTTAACACAATGTGTCATTTTATTTATATGGCATGTTTCATTAGGATATATCTACGCATAAGTAATTATGAATTGTTATCGGTTATGGCGGAGAAATATTAAATTGCAACAAAAAAGAAATTGTACTCGAGCCAAGTCGAATTCTATTGTCATTCACTTTGTTTTGTTACGTTCGCGAAAGAAGAAATTCGCATTTTTGATTAACCGCAGCTGCATAAATTTGATTGGCCCATCTGCCTATGAGTCCATTTTAGCGACAGATTGCCATCTTACTTTCACAAAAAAGAAGAAGAACAAAAAAAAAAAAACCTATTCGCAATCTTCGTTCACGAATTCAGGAAGGGAATCATAATCTTTATAGCACGTAGGCCTTTGGAGATGGGATAATATGCTTTTTATAAAACCTAGTGAGACAAGCGCTATATCTTTTAAGTCTCGCCGAGTTGATTTCTCCAGCTTTTTAAATTATTGATGTTGTGAAGTCTTTGCTATGTCGTGGGACGTAAATTTAACCTTGGCCTAGACAATGACAAAGTATGTGCTAAGCTACGATGTTCCTGCAACGTGAAACCGCTCTTCTCCGTTCAAGGTATATATACACTAGAGCGCGTTCTTTTCTCAACTTGCGTTTTAAATGTTGCATTGACGTTCTTTCCTCGTGCCCCTTTAATAGCTTGAATAGATTTAAACCTATTGATCACATTTCCTTCTTCGTCCATGCCTTCGAAATTCTAATGCTATTTTATTAGAATGCCGATGTATCTCTAAAAAAGCCTTTCGATCACAATCGGTCAACTTTTTAGTAGAACGATTACAGTGTTTTAGGTCGAGTACGAACTCTTTTTATATCAAAATCGCTTATATCTGCATATCTATATATCTACTTCTTTCATTGAACGATCTTTTATTGTCCGATTAATACGTTATTGGAATGCATTAGTACGGGCTTTGAGATGCTTTTGCGACTCCTTCAACTATTTCAGTTTCATACTTAAGTATATAAGTTTCTTTTCTGTCGTAGAGCAAGGCGACCCGTTCACTACCAGGTTCTTCTGGGGAAAACATCCGAACTAGACATTACGTATAGGTGTTCAGAGCATTCTAAAAGAGTAAAATAAACGTTCTTTTAAGCTATGGGTCGCCTCGGGCTGTTTGGTAAGAAAGGACTGTATCTTTTACATGTGATGCCCTATCGAACGAGTTAAATAGCTTTGAACTTCTGCACTTCTCTCCCACATCACATTTTTTTTAATTACTGTAACTATGTACATTGGTCCACGACATTGTAATTGAATTGAAAATTGTACTTAACAAAAAAACAAGAAAGTAATAGAAAATTGCTTTAAGAAACAGTTAGTATTTCTTTGATGGTTTCTCGATAATATTGTTCAGAGTCAACTTGCTTTATATTAAGAACGTGATTATAAAAAGCAAAAGTTATTATGATGTGCTTTAATTACATTGGCTATTGTCACTTTTTATTCTCGTTTCCTTCAGTTAACGTCGAAAACTTTTATTTTGTTATTACATTTCTGTAAATTATATATAATACGTAAGTAAGTACAACTCTCTCGGGGAGGAGTAAAGGAAATAATATTTTATAGGTGAAAAGTCTTAAACGATATACTCAGTGCACGCATCATTCTCGTTTGAATCAAAGCATTATCATGTCATGTATTTTTTTATTGCTATTTTGACAACAACAACTCATTGTTTGAGTTATGCTGGCTATGTTTACTATAAAAGGATGCGAGTATAATAGATTTATGTTGCGATTCGCAACATCTAGAAACACGTGTTGGAAATTGAGTAATGTACGCTGGTAGTCAAAGTGAAATATATTCGTCTATCCATCCGTCCGTCCATCGGATCGTCCACTCTACCTGTCAGTCGTCGATGAAAAACCCACAGTCATAACAATTGGGAACATTATACAATATCCGTTCTTAATTTATACTCAGAGACTACCAGGTGTGTACATATGAAAGAAATTGTATAGAAAACACACACAATATTATATGAAAACAATAATGAAAACATTTTATTCAAAGTATTGTCCATCGCCAGCTATACAGTTTTCCCATTCGTCGCAAAATTTGTCGAAAGTGTTTGCCTTTGGAAGCAAGAGAGCAGTCGTCGAGCCATGTTCGTATATATTCGTAGGAAATAAAGTGCCGCCTATCAGGTGCATGTTCCATCGAAACAAATAAGTGATAATCGGAAAGACGGAAGCTTGGTGAGTAAGCCGCATGGACAAGGACTTGTCAGTTGGGTGCTTGCGACGTATTGCGAACCAGTTTTGCTGCATGGACGCATGGTTGGATAATGTGTTCTGCTGCCTTTTTTAACGTTTCGTTCGTTTAGTGAACAGCACTTGTCGGTAGCAATTGATATTAACCGATTCACGAGACTTTAATAGCTAATAACAGACCACAGTCTTCTTGTCCCGTCGAATACACAATATCCTCTTCTCGGCAAAGCGATTCAGTACCATAGTCGATGTGGATGATACACTTGGATCTATTCATGAATTTTTTCGCCTGAGTTTCTGGAAATAGAACCACTTTTCATACCCAGTTAAGATATAAGTCGTTGTTGCTTTGTTTGGGCGAAGAAAAAGTTGCTGTCGGCAAGTGCTCTTTATTTCGCGCAAGACTCGATGTTTTCGTTGTTAGAAAAAGCATGGTTTGCGTTATGTGCTGGTGTTCCGATCGTCAGATATTTAAGCTAAGCATGAGCCCAATTGAGTCTTGCAAAACAATAAAGCAACTTTGAAAGACTTGAAATGGTCAAATTTTTTTGAGCGCCCTGGCTCTTATATATAGTCGTATGATTCTGAGAAAAAAATTTATTTTCGCATAGAATACGGAAAAAAACAAAAAAAAAAATTCAATCGAACTTTACATAATAATAAGATATGACTTCGATTATGGGTATCTCAGATTCGCTATTATCTTGTTTGCATTTTATATGCTACAACACTTGGGATACACGGTGTATTAAATTTGTGCGGACGTGTGTAACACGTGGAAGGACTCAAGATAAACCCATCTTTTATTTTACCGATCGATTCAGAATCATCTAAGTTTGTCTATTTGTCTGTCGGCGTGATGTCTGTCTATGTATATTTATGTTCAACTGGCAGTTCGCAATTTTCGATATATTTCGATGACGTTCGGGACACCTACGTTGTCTGGCCCAATGATACACGCGACTGACAATGGTCAGGATCGAACCATTTTTTCAACCGCCCCACTTACAACGCCTTATATTGACAAGTCGTTATAATATAGAATAAAAAATATTGTAATTTTTAGAATATCGCGACAAAAATCGCTTAATAATTGCATTTCGGTATTCCAAAGTGAAGTATGGATCGAATGGGAACATTTTTTTGGACTCCTTCTTACGGAAACTGATTCTTTATACAGTGAAAAAGCGCCTATACTTCTTGATGAAAATTCATAATAATAATTTGATATGAAAACTAACCTCGCTGAACTTGGACTATGTTGGTCTATTTCTTAGACCCCAACCCATATAACGAATTTAATGAAGAATAAGATTTTGTATGCCAAGAAGGTCTAATTGGTAGGGAATTTCAACCATATAGATCTATTCTTCCGACCTGCCGTTACAGAGGGGCCCCTCATGACAGCAAAACCTTTGCAAGGCAGCAAAGCATCTGAAAAGTAAAAACTCTTTGACAAGCGAATTAAGTTTAAGTACCCGAAGTGGTGTAAGGTATCTAATGGTCGGACTTGCCCAACGATAGCATTCTTGCTTGCTTATTTTCTAATTTTGGCAACATAAGCTTCTCGATGTTACATTTAAAACATATACGTATTTAGTTCTTTTTAATGATATATACATATATACATATATACAATATATACGATTTTGAGTGGCATTCGATTACCGAAACAAAGTTTTAGTTTTGAGTTTTGCTTTTTATTTAATTTAGCTGCACTTCCTTCATTCTATTTTGTTTTGTAATTTCATTTTTCGTTACTTGCTTTCCGTTTCAATTCCTATGCTTTTACGTAAATATTTCCGTTCATTTTTTTTTTCTTTTTTTTTTTGATAGTGACGGGGATGAGGTTCCCTTTGTGAATTTCAAGCTCAATTTTACTTCCTACAAGTTATTTAAGTTGTTTTTAAGGAGTTTGTCGGTCAAGTTTTTCCGCAGTTTTGCTATTTTGTTAAGGAAATTGGCATTTTCATTATGTGTTGTGGTAAAGAAAATTCAAAAGAAAAACAAACATTTTTCATACATTTACCAAACAAACTTTTTTCTAATATTTTCATATTTTTTTAAAATTTTTTTTTTTTATTTTTGTAACGGAAATCTCATGATGATTTTTTTTTTTTTTTTATTTTTCTTTATTAAATCAGTTGCAAGTAGAAATATACGCGTAAGAGCATATGAAAGAAATGATTATTTCGGAGCATAAGAAACATTTAATTCAGTATATATATATATATGTACATCTTCCTATTTTGAGAAGAATTTGTGGATACATTTTGGATCAATTTTTCCGCAAAATGGGTGAGGGAAACTAACAAATATGAGCAAAGCACGACCATCTAAGTGATCTCTTAACAAAGATATTAAGGATGATCTTCCTTCGGCTTAGATCTCATTTTCTACTACTTATCTTTCGAAGTCCAATGTTTGCGTCGGTACAACAAAAAAAAAAAAAACCATAAATAAATATGTCAAATATACGCTCATCCTGCAATACATTCTGCCTCAAGGTCACTACATCCCTTCTTCTTCGAGGTCTTTTCAATTCTTTAAATCCAGTTTTGAGATGATTTTCCCCTTTACTTCGAAAGCACTTATCAAGGGATTCTGTATCCTTTCTATTACAAAGTATTTAAGCGTTGACGATACGAGCAAGATGGACCCAATCCCGGTGACCGACTTCTTTTGGTATTGCTACAATTTAATTCCTTTTCAACGAAGATTTAATTTTCTAAAACTAAGTCATAATTATATTTAATCATCTTTATAGCCTTGTGAACTTCTAAATACAGGTTACGGCTCATGTTTGCTTAAATAGGGCAACTAAGCTTCTTATTATCACAATAAAATGGCTCTCACACATATTCATTGCCACCCTGCCATGGCTGTGTAAAATTTATATATTGGTTGTCCATCTGTCAAGCTGCTTTTAGAACATTTCCTTTCTGTATGTAGGCATTTCCACTACTTTTTTATACTTTTTACACATGAATAACCTAAAAGTTTATTTTTATGAAACAATTTTCGTTTAAGTATCGTTAGGTAGGTGGCTTCGAATGCAAATTTAAAGTAAATACTCACGAAATGCTGGAACTTTATTTTCATATCTTGTTTTTCATTAATTATCCTAAAACGCACATTTATGCGTCCTTGTGCGTAATGTTATGCAGTTTTATTTTTAAAATTTTTCTTCTTCTTTCCTTTCTTTTTCTTTAATCTTAAATTTTTTTTTGGTCCGAATATATGCTAACTTTCTATGATTAATACGATAAATTAGTAGTTATAGGAAATTTTTTTGTTTTAAAAATTTAAGGGTTAAGTAAACCCGGTTTAAATAAGCGGTTTGTGCTTATCACTCCAATAATTTTGTTTTCTTTTAGGAAAAGTCCTGCGTAGCATATTTAAATGAATCTTGGTGCCGGCTTAGTGATGTTGCTAATGAAAATTTTAAAATTATTAACTGTAACCTTTTGAAACAATCAAACTAATAAATAATTTTAACTCGTCCGAAAAAAGGGGGGAACTATCGGATGTCACATAGCGATTTAAATATTTTCAAACAAATGTAATTTAAATTAACACTAGAACACTAGAACTGCAAGCTAGATTTAACCTTAATTGTCGCCCATATGCGTATGGCTCTCATGCCGAACCGTTAATTGTTGGCTATGAAAATGAACGTCGAAGGAATCTTGGGAACCTCGATACAGCTTGGTGTGCCTTTTAAAATTGCACAGGTCGACCATCCTTCCATGAGTAGGCGAATAGATTCTGCGATGATCCGTGAGTTCGCCAAAGCAGAATCGTTATTGCGACCCATTCCCCTATTTACGTATGCAACGCGAGCGAAGCTAGGCTTAAGTGTAATTGTGCGCGCATATGCATATGCCTCTCATGGCGAACGTTATGAGGTAATTAAGTACGTTTAAGTGTCGGCTATTAAAAACAATGTACAAGGAATCTTGTAAACATTTATACGGCTTGTTGTGTGCTTGTGTGATTGTGTGCTGACTGTATGTGGCTACGCGCAGGCAAGCAAATGTGTTAACGTGTGTTACTGAATTCCATGGCTACGGTAAGTGCTGATGATTGAGTGCGAATGAAAGTTTGATTTTGGTTTTGTATTCGACATCTATCATCGATCGGTTCTATTAAGTTCCTTTGCCGTTATGTTGCACGAAGAATTTAAATTTTTGTTTTATTATGCTTTAGCGAGGATTACTTTTCTCCCATTTGTAAAGACTAAGATAAACTTTCGAAAGATTAGAGACTAATTGTTACGGTGATGTAAAGATGTAGTTATTAAGAGAGAGAATCAAGTGATTTCTAAAGTAAACAAGTAGTATGACTCGGCTTTACCGTCGAATTTCTGATTGTCAGATTGCAAAGTGATTTGCAAATTTGTTTATCGAAAATTATTTAAACCGATCTAAGAGAAGTTCTTCGTTGATTTGTATCGTACAATAGAAGAAGAAGAACGCACTAAGAAGGAATTTGTGATGGGTAGCAAAGATTCGGCTCAAGTTGTGTGCAACCATTGCCTAGTTTTTTTTTCTGCTTTTGGCACATTTTAGCAACAATTATTTGTAAACGTTAAACAAGTCATTTTCGAACTTTCCGCAACATTGACAACATACCTAAAATGGTTTGTTTTGGTCATGTAAGTAAGTGGCAGATATAAGACCAAAACAACAAAAAAGTCAAATGAATCTTAAAAACAAACATAAACTATAAACATACACCATAACATGTGCTTGCAATTAAGTGACGCCATTTGCCAAACATCATCTACATGCTTACAAAAGACAAAGAGGAAAAAAGAAAACAAGAACAAAATTTCAAGCGTTTATACATCTCTTCTCCCTATTGCAACGTTTGGTATGCAATTGCAGTTCCTTTACAGAGTTCATGTAGTTATAAAGGTTGCCACGTAATTAGTTGTTGTGTATGGTAAACAAATCGGTGAACTCATTCGTATCGTACGGCCTTGGAGATTTGCAAGCTTGTGCGAGTAAAGATAGCGGTGCACGATTTGACCATTGCTTGCAAGTAGATGTAGTGAATGCTCAGTCGACGAAGGCATAACATTTCCCGATTGGGCTCACATCCAGTACACTGCGACCACTTCTTCCCTCGCTATCTCTTTCTTCATTTCATTTTGCTACATCACGGTGCTACATGTCTAGGGGACATACCTTAATTTATAGATCATTTAAAAAAAAAGAAAAAAAAAACCGAATTTCCTCGACCTTAATAATGTATTTAGCGTATTTCGCTTTATTGTAATACATATTTTTTCAGTTTTATCAATTTATCTGCTTGTAAAAAACGTAAAGCGAAACAATTGAATGTACGGAAAATGTGCATTGAATCCCAGGATATTTTTAAATTACATGCCACAACCATACACACAACATTTGCTCTATAATCATAGCAGAGGGCAGAACAATATTTAGTTTACTTTTCCACAGCCTTTTTTGTTGGCTTTTTCCGCTAATCGTCGACGCATACATTGACGCGGTTAATCCGTTTGCAACTCATAATGTATTTACCAGCAATCCACTTGTGATATCAGCTTAGCCCGGAAGTAATTCCTTTGAGGCAGAGATCGTTGTTTGGCTGCTTACTTGACAACCTAATCTTTGCTTATCTACACGCTTCTTTATGTGCATGATTCCTCTATTATAAGCTTCTTCTATATAATTGTGTGTGTAACATTCTGTTTATCACTCGATTTACTTCCTTCCGTACTAGGAAGACAGAGTTAAGAAAACTATCTCAGCACTTTCTATATTATTTATGCGTCTAATTGGATAATCCCTTGGTTAGTTGCTTTAACTGTTTAACTATTTATTGAGTTACTGATTTAGTTATTGGCCTATCCATCGGTCTCTTTGAAAAAATACTCAACATCGGTTTGGGAGAGAGAATGAATCTGTAGAACGTTTCCTTTCTCCTTTAGATCAAACTTCAATGTCGCTCCTCTTTTCAATGGAATCAGAATAGGGTCAAAACGACCTACAATCTATGCTTGACTGATAATATTAATAAATTGAATGTAAAAATTTCGTTCGCTTATACGCCTCAGCAAATTTAGTAGATCGTCCTCAAGGGGTAGTTGATACAAAAAATACAATATTTTGGTTTCACTTACACTATAATAGCCCGTTGCCTAGAAATTCTACCGGATCTTCATGTTCACCCAAAAACAAATAATATTTATACTTAAGTCGTAGACGAGCATTGCGTGTCGCTGAGTAGCGAGCATGTACGAAAGCTGTGGTATTAGTTAAAGCAGTAATAAATCCCTAGGCGAACGCGAAGAAATGCAAAAATGAAATTAAATTATTGTAGAAGAGAGGAGTAAGTGAAAACGATTATGATGTGCAAGCGGTGGGAGAAAGTAGGGGAGTTTACCTTTGTAACAAGATTCACCGCATTTAGAATCACTTCTTCATACTGTGTGCTATTCAACGATCTAGTGTCAATCCATTGCAACCCAATTACATGACCTCGTTGTGTTTGCTGATCAAACGCGTGCTGGATAGCATCCAAATAGAGTTCTTGTAAACAAAACTTGTTGACGGCATCATAGTCATTACAAGTGCTGAGGCGATAGCTACTATCATAGACAATTAGTACTGAAGTCAAGTTGGCAAAGTAAGCGGCGGCTGTAGTTTCATCAATTTGTCAGAGAAGACTTCATTCACATTTCTCAATAGATTTCTTAGAAATAGGTTATGTGATATTTTTGCATGGAATTTACTTACTTAGATGGTTTAATAATACGTTCAGTTGATTCATTGTCGCTAACAACATATTTCGTGTTTTATTCGCAAAGACTAGAGAGTTCTTGAGTTTGGCAATTTAAGGCTTCTCGTCGTCTTCACTCTCTGAGCAGTTATGCATATATGTCTATGTTTCCGCAAATACTACGAATGCTCGTTTGATTTCCGTTATTCGATGGCTTGGCGTTTTATATCAAAAACTTTACCGTTATGTTGATTTAATTTATAAATTTATGAAAATTTGAATGCTTTCAAGTAAACAAAAGCGCATTTGCTTGGACAAATTGCAATGGAATTGAATTGTAATTGCATCTGGATAATTGGTTGTGTAAATAGAAAACGTTGTTCGTATGATTCACGAGCGTAGGATGATTTTTTGTAAATAATTGCTATGATAAATTGTTTGCAATGAACTGCAAATAAAGATAAAAGGAGTGAAGCGGAGCGTAGAAAAAGTCGAAATTATTTATAAAACTTACTTTGCACATACGTATACATGCATATGAGTGCGATTGATTTGGACTTTGTTTGCTCGCCTTAAACTACAGAAGTTGTTATCGTTGATGTATTCCTTGATTGCAACCCTTTCGATCTTTTGCATATAGAGTCTAATGTGAAGATAAATTTCATTAAAATTGAATCTCCACTAAAGGTAAAAATAATTGAGGATCGAAAAAAACATGGCAGACCGAATACTATTTTTCATCATTAGACAGTGCTTTTCTCGTTTTTATAGCGCGGTGTAATTTCCGAAGTAACAGCTCGTATTTTGTTAACTACACACGAAAATACACACTTTTCGGGTAATGCCGCAAAACTGGAACCAATACTTATGCAGGCTGTAATTTATTCACCGAAAGGCGCAGTCAGAAACTGCAATGTCTGATGAAGAGGACAGATGCAGTTTTATGCTGCTAAACGAGTTTGACACCTGGCACTTGGGACACTTGGGGTTAAGCTAAAAACATACCAGTTGCTAAGCGAAAGCTTTCTTCGCCGATGTTTTCGTCACGCTGGCTCAGCTCATAATGTTGCACTCACTTTTCATTAATTGTAGCAATCTAACGGCACTTTCCTTAAAACTAGACGAGAAAAGTAAAGCTTTAAGTACTCATACATATCCTTTTTAGGCTTCGCCATAGAAATGGAGGCCAATTGTGTCAGTTGGTGATAGGACCGATATCTATCCATGGTTTCATTGATTTGCAACAAACCATAACACAACACATCCATCTAATGTGCACAAAACGGGGTTACAATTTGTATTCGGCTTTACCGTCGATGTTAATGCTAGCCAAGTCTGTATTATAGTTGTTCGCACTTCGGATACCATAGCGGATCACTTGTTCATCGCTCGTCAATATTCAGCAACACTACCTTTTGACATAAGCAAAAAGGTCGTTGGTTTCCTGGCGCAGAGCTCGATCCATTCAAATCGATCAAAGAAATATGTTAGGTAACCGGTGGTGGGATAACATAACCTGAAGACTGGGATATAGAAATAAATAGAGAAATCATAGTTTCATTCAGCATCTCCCGGAGAACAACGACTTGATTTTAATGTTCAATTGTCATTTAGGACAAATTTTCACATCAATTTAGTTACGCCCCTTACCCTTTTACACTCCTTCCCTATTTGGTTCTCTTGGTGGAGGTCATCTTTTTGTTGAAAAATTCTGTAAATTACAATATTTCTCATGTAAGGACCTTTTCAAAATAAGGCGTTATAACAAGGCTGATCTCGTCTGTTTTCAATGACTGGTTGGTACTTGGCAAAAATTGTATCGTCGTTTAGCTCGAATGCCTTAAAACTTTGCGACCTTTCAAATGGACGGACGGACAGACAAACTTTCATCGGCCCAGAAAATGATTGTAAATCGATTGGTATAATCAAAGATGTATAGACAGACGAAACGAAATTTTCTCAAACCTCTCTTCATAAAGCGTCCAATTTATTATTCTGTACATGATTGCGTAGCTGGAATAATTAGTTAGGTTCTTTAAAGAATACGCAATCTATCTGAATTTTTAATAGTGGTTGCAATCGTCCCCCTAAGCCGAACGTGTATATATCAATAATCTAGAAAGAGTATCTTTTTTGCAAATTTTTACAACAACTTGTGTTTATTCATGTAATAAATAAAATCTTAAAACAATTGCTTAGCTTAACAATCGCGTGGTGTAACAATTTTGATATCGCTCTACTACTTATGTAAAAGCGAATTAGATTTTATTATTAATTTTATTTTTTAACATCCAACAAAGTATTTCCGAGAAGAAAGCAAGGAAAGCTACGAAATAGCCAAATAATAAAAGAAACAGGGCGCCTGATATACTTTCAATAGTTAATTTCTGTGGCGGAGAGCTCGGTTTATAACCCGCAGCTAATTTCCCTAAAATGTCGTGAGTATGATGATCCAAAATTTGTGCGGCCGCCTGCAAATTTAAAGTGAATGTGTTGTAAGAACATACATACATACATACATACATACATGCATAAGTCTTTGTTCTTACCTCCTTTTCCCAGTGTATATATAAACCCGTTTCGAAGCAATGCGATATATGTCGATTTAGTAAAGGGATTAACGGCCAACCTCGCATACATGCAGCCACAGTCCAAGCATAGTATAAAGCGTCTTTAGTTACCTAATAATGAATTTGGTATAAGTATTACTATGCTTAACAAACTAGAGTACAAATGTAACACGGCGGTCCATAATGCTTAACAATGGCAAATAGTTGGTGTCTCTAACAATAAAATTCACAAAGAGTGTGAAGATAAATTCGAATTTATCTAGCAAAGACACTTACCATTTACCTTAGCTCAGAACTCTGCAAAGACCCTAAGAGGGCTGTCTTATTAAGAAGACGTATAGACGAACTGAATTGGGCTCGTGATGGCAGATAAAGTATTGTGTTAATATAACTTACAATTTTCCCTTCCAAAGCTGGTGCTGTTATGTATTTACCAAAAGTAAATGAACCGCTGAATAAACCTTCAATTCCCAAGCCGTAATCATCTCGAAAGCTAGCGTTGTATAAGAAATCAAGATCATTCATTTCAAATTTTTGAGTTAATATCTGATCCTTGACCAAGTCGGATTGTTCGATATTAATGATCCACTCCATCGACGGCGCCGTCCATTTCCAATTCGTTTTAGTCCATTTGTCTATAGTGTCCACGGGGTCCGTAAATAATGGCGCTGTAAGAAAGGACTTCAGCTGCCCACTGTACGTATTTTCTAAAGTCAGAGTCGCAAAGAGAAGCGCTGCCAAACAAACCCGTGAAGCAAAACGATGAAGACTACGGATTAAAAAAGAAATTTAACATCTCTGACAAAATAGTAATTAAGCGGATTTACAACCGACCTTGTATCGGCCGAAGGTTGTTGTATAAATACCGCAAAGACATCTAGCAGGGTTTTAAGAAAATGCTTTACATATCGATATTTGTTGTTTTGAAGGGAACGCGTCTGTCGCAGACGGTATGCTGTGTATTTAATAAACTGAAATATTAATGAATATAACAAAATTGCGAGAGCGATAACCATCCAGGCTTCTAAAGAAAACGGCATAATAATGATGCGCCAGCGAGGGTATTGTCTGAAAAGTTGCAGCAATTTGTAGGGCAATCAACTAAACAACATTTATTCAAATTTTATAATTACGCTGGTCCTGGTGTTACAAGTTTTATCGTTGTTGCCGCAATTTCGTGCGACACTTCATACAAGTCATGATACCAATCATACATAGACCCGATTGCACATTCTATGTGTTGCGCGAATAAACCGCCAAACATGCCTACGCCAGTTCCATTATCGTAAACGTCCCCCCAAGCATTTTCGCCGTCTAGAAACAAAGTTCAAAACATTATGGAAATGGAAAAAGTGTTCTCCAGCTGAAGTTTAGCTAATTACTAGCTTACAAGGTTCAACTCTTAAATGGCAATCGTAGTTTTGACAAAAACTGATAATTAACTCCGCTTCGGAACCAATGAACGATACTGTTCGATTAGGGGCTTGTGAGTCTATGGCATCCACGTTACCCGTTCCAGGTGGCTGCAAGATATGTGTACATGAATATGTGTACCGACAACTTCTAATAATGCTGGAGATATCGCTTAACTTAAGGCACTAAGTAATTCAATAGGATCGTACTTTGCCTGGATCAAGTGAATGCCGACGATCAATATTTAAGATCGGCAATACTAAGCGAAGACATTAATAATCGTGCATTGTAGGAGCTTGCTCATAACACTGAGCACAGTGGACCAAGTAGACAGTCCTAGAAGAATACCACATTTTCTTGCAAGTTTTTCTTGACATTCAGACAGTCTTCCGAACGAACCTAACGCTTGCCAAGCAAATGGTGACCTAAATAGGCACTAAAACTCTGGGAAAGTATAAAATACAATTGCTGACGTTCGCATCTATCGCTTTTCGTGCTGTAGGCTACGATTATACGTAGGCTGCCCATGTTTTGTATAACCATCAGCTTTATTTATACATGCGGCAGATGGAACTATAAACAATATTGTAATGTAATATTTCTATCGATTGATGGAATATTTTTTTACCCACCACTGTAAGATGGGGGTATACTCATTTTGTTTTCTTTCCATAAAGTATGTCACATCCAAAAAGAAGCTTCAGATACTCCATATATATATTCTTGATCAGCACGAAATTCTGAGTTGATTTAGCCATGTATGTCCATCTGTCCGTCCGTGTATCTGTGTGGTGTGTGCTGTTGGCCCTCTCATGGATATGGACTTCGAATTTTGTGGAAACATTAGAAGTTTTTGCAGGCAGGTTGGTAGTGAAAGTGGGCCAAATTGGTCAGAGCACAAGCCCGCAGTGGAGCATAAACTGAACGCAACCCTTCTTAACAAGAGTTTTTGGATTTTTGCTCGTTTTTCGGAAATTATACTGGTTAGAAGACTGAAACTTTCTACATTTGCTTTACGAGACACTTTACTCTCGAGGCCCCAAAAATGGAAGCAATCGGCTGTGTCCACACAAAGTTACGAGTAATTAAATTTTATATTTTTTTAACTTTTTTGAGGTTTTAATGCTTATTTATCATAAGGCAAACACAGCGGAATGTGTAAAACTATTTTGTACAGTCCTCAACTGATGATATATTATCTGTCTAAAGATGGGTTAATTTTAAAATGAATATCATAGACCCTGCAATTAACTTTTTCTTAATAATATTAGCGATATGGGTATCAAATGAAAGAACTTGCAGAGTAGAATGCGAAAAGCATAGTGATAGGATGATGATGAGATTCGACTCCGCCGAATATAACTTTCGTATTTGTTTTTAAATCTATCTGAAAAGAAGTTCAACGGGTCTACTAGTAAAGTAGTTTGCTGCATAAGAATATATGTAAACTTCGAGTATATTTCGATTTTTACAATTCTGTTTGTTCCAACGATATACTCACGGATAGAACAATAGACGACACCTAAGAGGTGAGCTTGGCCCACAGTCATAATTAAGTAATTAACAGAAGGATTAAATTGCAAGTTAATAGCAACCCATTTTACACGTTGTACCGGCGTTTTATATTAACTGAATATCGAACGCCAATATTTACCCTTAGTAATATGAATTGTACAGATTAATAGTTAGGTGCATTTGGGGATGTCACATACCAGTCACTCGTAAAAGTATATCGTATTTTCTTATGTTTTCCGTTTTTTTTTTTTCGCTTCTAGTTAAAATAGAGGAGTACACTGACAAATCGGTTCGTTCGAATCAATGTAGAACGCATTTCTATTCCCTACTCACATTTAGTTGGAGAAGAGAATGCACTTTCCCTCTCTACTCATATTTAACTAGATACGTTAGGCTTCTTTTTCAAGACTGGCTAAACTGACTAGATTTCGTATTTATGCCTTTTCCTTTCCTGGATATGGAAGATCTAATGTCAACCAAAAACTTACTAAATGTGAAAGTTTACAACAGCGCTAGATGCGGAAAATTCGTGAATTACCTTAACTTAGTATTCGGTCATTTAAAGGACACAAACGAGAATTGCCTAGAAAGTGGGTATCACAGGAACAACATTCCGCTCAAGCACTGATTTGAGAGCTTGAAGGGGAAAAATACAGAAAAAAGAAGTGCTTTCAACAGCGTCTAAGCGGTAACCTAAGCCAACCCGTGTTGTTGCACTGACTGATTTAAAAACTCAGTTTAATCAAGATATACGTATATAAGAAATAAATATAACTTGGGAAGATAAGTTAAATAATAGACATCTACTAAATGAAAGCGAAGCGAAGTGAGCTCTTTTAAGCGAAAAAGCAATTTGATGAAGAACTCATGAAAGCTATACGGGCGAAAGTCTCAAATATTTATTTGTCGTATAAAATACCGGCCCGCCTCAAATAATGCTACATTAAGTGACATTCATGCCTTATATGAGTGTATTAGTTAAAATAATCGCCATACATTAAGAATGGATTTGTATTGGTTAGCGAAACATTCGGCTAAAGTCGGTTATAAAAATTCCTTCGTTTTTTTTCCCCAATTTTTGCACATTTTAACTGCAAATGGCTTGTAAACGTAGAACTAGTTATTTTTAAACTTTCCGTAAAATTGGCAACAAACCAAAAATACTTTGTATTGTTCATGTAAGAAAGTGGCAAAAAAAAAAAAAAAAAGGAAGACGAGAAGACACAAACGTACGCCGTAACAATAGTTTACGATTAAGTGACTTGATATGCAAGCGTCACCCATATGCATACAAAAAAAAAAAAAAAAGACGTGACAGCAAGAATTAAATTTCAAGCGTCCGTCCATACGTGCTTTTCTCTATTTCTATATTATATTGCTTGATATGCTACTGTAGAGTACCGACTACAGAATACATAAATTTACAAGACTTACCACATAATTAGTTACCGTGTATGGTAAGTAGGTATGTGAGCCCATTCGTAATGTACGTCCATGTAGCTTTGTAAGTTTGTCCGGATAAAGTTCAGTGTTTTTGAGAAAAGTTCTTTCACTTGCAACATAAGTATCCAAGTGTTCAGCATCCAAATTGCCAGCAGTACCAACGTACCTTTGTGTCCACAATTCAAAATTAAAGTTACGATGAACCGAACACTGTTTACAGTTTCTAAAGACTGAAGTTCCTTCAGTTGTAGTTATTACACTTGTTGTTTTGATTGTAGCATTACCACTAGACCATGATGTTTGTTTTACCACATTTCGAGCTTTGGGTATACGATCGGCTTTGTTCTGTTTAATTTCATAGTTACTATTCTCGCTGCTGGGCACAACCAAAAGATGATGTGGATAAACTAAAAAAGTTATAATATCAACATTAACAGGAAAGTAAGAGAATATAAAACAGTGAACGTAGCTGACGTCCAAGGCAGATGTTTAAACCATAAAATAAAATCCTACAAATTTATTTTCAATAATTGAAAAGTGAGGTTAAGATATTAAAAGAGAATAGTTATCACTACTTTGCATAAACAAGAAAAGCACAGTGTTGCCTACAAGTCGATCGCTACCATGGAAAAATTGAATGAATTTGGATTTGAATTGCTGCATATACCCCCTACATTCTCCAGGAACGAGTATTATCTGTTTCCAATAATCAAAAGAAAGTTTCAGGAAAAATGAATTGGATGAAGCGGTGAAATCGCTGCAAACAGCGAGGCGTATTTTCGCGCTCTTGACAAATCATTCGAAAGAACATTGTAGTCCAGCATGGCCGACAGTTAAATATTCTACATCACATTGTCTAACGCGAATGGGGAGCGAAACTATGGGGTCCCATAGATGTGCCGAAACCTTCACCTCTTCGTGGTGCTCCCTATAAAACGTTTTCTGCTCCATTATGGCTCTGTATTTCCTTTGGTTTTAAGAGTCGCACAGTCAATGGCAAAGAAAGGTTTAAGGCTTACTATATATAACTTAGCAATAGGTTTTTCTCATTGGAAGCGGAAGGGGTCTAGTCGGAAGGGACTTCTTCTCTAAATTGAGAAGGAGCCCCTTCTTTCCCTATTTGGTTCTCTTGGTGGAGGTCATCTAATCATGATGGCCAGCGATATCACGTGGGCTGGGGCACAGCTGGGTGTGTGTGCTGTGCGACGACCACTTTGGAAGCATTATTTCCCTTGAGAAAGGATAGTTAGGATTGGCCGTCCGGGACGTGTGGATAGTCCAAAGGCAAGAGTTAAAACCGCACAGTATGAGATCACACAAAGTTGCATCGCTTGGTGTAAGTTCTGGTTTGAACGATAAGCCAAGAAGTTAAAGGGTGTCCACGTGGGTCAGGTTGCCCAAAGTAGGATTGCTCCGGCAGGAAGATGCACACTACCCATCGGAATGCCGGACGAATGCCTTCTTGCCTGACTGCTGGGTACGGCCACTTAGCCTTAGGCCACGACGTAGACCACTAAACGACAATTTGGCCCACACCCATTTTTTATTGCGGTACTTCAGGGAAGAGAGGCCCCCCTCAATGGGGACTGTCTCTCTCCATGAGGGGTCGTCAATCAACTTACCTCTCGATTGCCAATGGTTGTAGGCAACCCGTCTGATTAAGGCTACACGCCAGGTGCAGACGTAAAGCACACAGACACAGATCTGTCTAACGCGAATCTTATTTTTGTATGAAATTATTATTATGGATCAATCTTCATCACCACATCCGACCTTTCTGCTCTACAAAGGTCCAATTTTCGTAAAAATCCTTATTAGGGTAGGATCCAAAAATTCCAGATTTCGTACAGTTAATTTTTTTATGTCAAGTTATTATTATGATACAATTTTCATCATGAAAGCATTGAAAATATACTTTTCGTCGTTTGAACTTTCGTTTTCGGGAATTGAAAAATTGTGGTCCAAAGTTTTCATACCTATTTAGAATGCCAAATACTACTGCTTAGCCACTTTATTCGAGAAATTTTGAAAATTGCAATTTTTCAAAATAGAGCCTTATATGGTGAGCGGTTAAAAACGTGGGCCGATCCGAACCATTTTCAACAGCAATCGTGCCCGGGTCAAAACACGTTACTGTACAATATTCCATCAAAATATCTCAAAAATTGCGACCTGTAGCTTGAACATAAGCAGACATCAGCCGGACAGACGGGCAGACAGGCTTAGATTAATTGAGGTAATGATTCTGATGATTCTGATCTGTATAATGACTCTAGTCCCCACTAACTTAATATATCGTGTACCACAAGTGGTGTAGGGTATAAAGAGACATCGAAATGTTAGAGCTACGTTGGATTACTTGTGTCATTCATTCATTTCTAATTAGTGCCTGGACTTGGAAGCGATATGTGATGTACTGCAACAAGCATCGAAAACATTCAACATTGGCTTCTAACAGTGAATAAGACTATAGCACTTTCCTTTTCTACTTTCTATGTTAGTGCTCTCTGTCTTCTCTCTTTTCAATAAGAACTGCATACGGTCTTATGAGTAGCACACCTATTGAGCCCACCTATAACGCCTATTTCTATCTCCTTAATGACTTAATTTTAACTACGACAGTGTTATACGAATAGAGGCCATCACCCGAGTAATTGTTCATATTAAAAAAAAATCGAGTAAATTTATTATAATTTAATATATCGTCTTGAGATGATAGTTCATATAAACGCAAGAGATTTTAGTTTGACTTACACTGTAATAGTTCGTTGCCCAAAAATTCCACAGGATCTTCATGTTCACACAAAAACAAATAATATTTATCCTTAAGTCGTAGACGAGCATTACGTGTCGCTGAGTAGCGAGCATGTAAGAAAGCTGTGCTATTAGTTAAAACAGTAATAAATCCCTAGGCGAACGCGAAGAAATGCAAAAATTAAATTAAATTATTGTAGAAGAGAGGAGTAAGTGAAAACGATTATGATGTGCAAGATGGGAGAAAGTAGGGAAGTTTACCTCCGTAACGACATTCACCGCATTGAGAATCACTTCTTCATACTGTGTGCTATTCAACGATCTAGTGTCAATCCATTGCAACCCAATTACATGACCTCGTTGTGTTTGCTGATCAAACGCGTGCTGGATAGCATCCAAATAGAGTTCTTGTAAACAAAAGTTATTGACGGCATCATAGTCATTACAAGTGCTGAGGCGATAGCTACTATCATAGACAATTAGTACTGAAGTCAAGTTGGCAAAGTAAGCGGCGGCTGTAGTTTCATCAATTTGTCAGAGAAGACTTCATTCACATTTCTCCATACATTTCTTAGAAATAGGTTATGTGATATTTTTGTATGGGATTTACTTACTTAGATGGTTTAATAATACGTTCAGTTGATTCATTGTTTTATTCGCAAAGACTAGAGAGTTCTTGAGTTTGGCAATTTAAGGCTTCTCGTCGCCTTCACTCTCTGAGCAGTTATGCATATCTATCTATGTTTCCGCAAATACTACAAATGCTCGTTTGATTTCCGTTATTCGATGGCTTGGCCTTTTATATATCAAAAACTTTACCGTTATGTTGATTTAATTTATAAATTTATGAAAATTTGAATGCTTTCAAGTAAACAAAAGCGCATTTGCTTGGACAAATTGCAATGGAATTGAATTGTAATTGCATCTGGATAATTGGTTGTGTAAATAGAAAACGTTGTTCGTATGATTCACGAGCGTAGGATGATTTTTTGTAAATAATTGCTATGATAAATTGTTTGCAATGAACTGCGAATGCAGATAAAAGGAGGAAGCAGTGGAGCGGAGCGTAGAAAAAAGTCGAAATAACGTATAAAACTTACTCTGCACATATGTATTGTGCGCATATGCATACCTTGACTTAGTTTCTTTTTAGTTCAAATTATTGATGTTTTTAATCGGACAAAGCTTGTTCGTAATTGTTCAGACATTTTAGATATAGATTTTGAGTTTAAATCAAGCTTTTTTTTATTAAAAGAAAAATTTTGCGCGTTCAACGTTTTTGTTTTACGTTCATTTCAGCAGTGGTAGTAGTAGTAGTGGTAGCATTTCCCAAAAACTTTAAAAGTATTGCTTCGCTTTGCGGCTGTCATAGCTTGAGAAGTACTCATAGACGCAGTAGTATCATCTCTTAGAAAATCCAATAAAGGAACAATTTTTGCAGGGAACAGGATATACGTGTGATTCTATTTTATTGTTGTGCAGCGCTTGGCTTGAGACGTGTTAATCATTTTAATGAACAGCCTTTTTTTAACTTAGCGGCATAAGATTTTAACGGAAGACGGAACCTTTTGTTCGGCTTAGAAGTAATTCCTTGATATCCATCGCATCAGCCATTTAGTCTTTTAGCCTAAAAATAGAATATTATGCGAATATGAATCGAAATGCGTTCATATATATTTTCCCCAGTATATTGTGTCTCAAGTTAACATATTTTATCCGTTTGTTCATATCACACATATACATGTGAGTATTTTGACGGGCACATGGATTTTTGTGGTTGCTTTTGTTTATTTTGAGTGTAAATGAACTTTGATTCCAGCAAAATAGCATCACCTGTCATACAACATTTCACCATAGCAACTCATTGTCCGATGGCGTTGATAATCGGATAACTTTACAAAAGGATTAAATTCGATTCGATCTAATAATCATTTAAAGCATCATTTTATTTTTATAGCTTAAATTCATTTTTCCCCCTAATCGGCTGACTGAATTGCGGGTTGAAAATGTATCAAGGAAGTCTTTCATCTCCGCTGACTACCTCTGAAATGAAAAGAACAATTAAGCGTACACTCGTCCGTCAATGGCAACTATATGAAACTATGGAAATGTAGTGCATAAGTGCATATATTCATCATCAGAATCATTTTCTACATCGACTTGAACATGCCTGCCTGCACTTCTTTTTTCATAGACTATTGCGGAGGATGAAATACAAACCAGTCGTTGTCGTAATTGGTTACGTAAAGTAGGTTGATATAGTAATAGTCGAAAGTATGGAGCGCGCCCGCCATGTCAGATGTAGCACCCGATGCAAATATATCTTGCAAAAGGGTAGTCTTGTATTGGCTAGACGGGATTGTATGGTTGATCCGAAAGTAAGAGTGACTATGTCGCGTAAGGTAACGCTAAAGCCTTTGTAGTCTAACTTTAGGCTCAACGGGGGTCAGGAGACCACTCACAATACTCCTCAGAGTGGGTTTATTGGACCACACACAATAAATACATCTGGTTTCTCCAGTGTAGTTTAGACCCCTAGCTTATAGGGATTGTCTAAGTCTCTGGAGGGCGCCGGTTACGCAAAATTAATCTGTGTGTCTTTGGGCAACGTGATATAAAACCTTCAAGGTAGAGTACCCACATTAAACCACCAGAGAAATCTGCCTGCCTGTTTACATGCCTATCTGTGGCAAAGATTTTCCCTGTCACAACCGTTGGGATATCAGATTGGAAATTATTGCACGAAGGTTAGTTTTGAAAACTAATCAAATTCGTCAAAGATACGTCTACAGTACAAGGATACTCCGGGGCGTTTTTGATTTTTCGTATCCGTGAGATTATAGTAATAAAACTGTTAATAATTTTTAATGGGTTGGGGCTATACCCGAAGAATGATTCAGAGTTCTCCAGCAGTCCTTTCCAAGAAATTAGTTTACAAATTAAAAAGATCTTCGGGGCTTTTGATCACTTGATGCGTCATTTTTATTGTTTGACTGGAATTGACATAATTATAGAAAGGTTCATGGCATTGACGATTCAATAATTGCTCTAAAGGGTTTAAAGGATTACGCACAGGCTTTACGATAGACTTAACTTGCTTGGGAGCTTACAAAAACAAAAACATTTTGTTATGAGGGAAGAAGAAGCCCAGTATGGGTTAGTGAAGAGCTCCACTAGTGAGAAAAAGATGTGAGAGAATAGACATAGCTTTTGGTATCTCTTAGAGAATAGCGTAGCTATGTGATAAGTTTTATAGCTAAGAGTACTTTAGTTCCATTATAGCTTAGAGAATAACTTATCTGTGTATGTGTGTACTAAAACTATTCATAGCTAATGGAAATTTTTGCTTTGTTTCAGGCTTTGTCTTAATACACTTACGACGTGGTGCAATATAATTAATATCTATGCAGCCTGGATGGAAGCATTCATGTGCAGGTATATTATCAATACGTAAAATACAACAATAGGCAATTAGGAAGCCTTACTCCCACTTAGGAAGCCAGTGTTTTCTTATAAGCTTATTGAAAAGACAGGATTCAATCGATTCATATTACATTGCTTTCATTTTGCATTTTACGATACGAATTTCAAGATAGGCTGAATAAATATTGGAATTCATTTACTTGCCCACTCAGTCATGGTGACATCATTCGGCATATATGCATTGGAGTAAGGAGAAAAACAGATGTACATGTTCTTTGTTGTTTATGATTAGCTAAAGTACAGCAGTCTGTGAATTTGTATTTGTACAGAATTTTATGGTTTGAGTTGATTTTGATTTTTATATACTTTTGGTCCAATTTAATTACTATATTCTTTAGTTGGGTTTTAACCACACCAAGCCGAACATTACGATTTAATTCGTTAGTTTGTTTTTATACAAATCCTGTTATAGGATCAGTTGCACCTATTCGGTTATTCGGTTAAGCTGCTTCTAGTCGCTTGTCTATCTCTTAGACTACTTTAGTTGCGAAGAATGTTTCTTAATATTTCTTGGTTAATTTCTTTAGATTCTCACTTATGTCTATTAATTTAATGCTTTTTCCAAACAAAAATCTAAAACATATATATGGACTGATGTATTATTATTATTATTATTATTATCTAAATTTAGCCAGAGAATAAATTCTAAGACTAAAGTCTTAAAAGCACTAGCATCTAAGGCTTTCGGCTTTTATTTATTTATATGGACTGATGTACTATTTGTTTATTGTGTGAATACTCCTCAACTACTTGAGAGACAAAAGTGTATTACGTAGAGATGGAATCATCGTTTATTATACGAATCTTTCCTAAACCGGTTTACACTTATCTGTCTTTCTGTCCACGTGTCCGTTATTTTTGAGATATATTGATGAAATTTGTTACACTGACTTGTTTTCGCCCAAGAATGACAGCTACTGAAACCAGTTCGGATTAGACCACTTTTCGACCTCTTTCCATATATGGTCGTATTTTGAAAAGCCGTCATATGGATAGCTGTAGGGTGGGTTATTTAATGATGGGCCGTGGTCCACTATAGTGTTCTTACGTCTTTTTCCTTTTATATTTATTAGAATTTTTAGAAAGCATGGGCGAAGGACTATATGTGTTTGAAGCCTTTCAAGCCTATCCAGGTTATACCTTGGGCGCCCAGAAAAGACTTCAAAACAACAGGAGGTCATGAGGAGCAAGATTCGGGTATAGGTTTAGATTACACAGTTTTCGGAACGTAAGACAAACTTTAGCAGAGGCATTGTTAACGCGGAGGCCACAGTGGAGTTTGCGATCAAGAGTTACCCTGTTTTTTTAACTATAATATAATCTGTAAATCACACACAACTTAGCAGTAGGAGCTCTTTCGGCCGAAGATAAGTTATTGAAAAAAATAAGATATTGCTATAGGTGTTGGTATTACGAGTGCTTAACTTTAGACAACTGCATCCTCCAGAGACAGTCTTAGGGCCACTTATGAGCAAACTTCAGCTTCATATTTGCCTTCTTTGTAAAATGATAATTCGTCCTTCGGCTACTGATGCCTTGTGATAATTTCGTTTGCTTAAAGAAGTTATGATATACAGAGCAGTAACTGCGAACAATAAATATTTGGTTTCGCCATTTGTGCTTATATGCTTACATTACTGGCTTACCCCACAATTTGTCTCCGCTTACATTTTTCATTAGCAATAACGAAAATATACCAAAACCTTTTCCTCTTCGGCATTGAACCAAGTAGCCCTACGTAAAGAAACCAATGCTGAGCAACTCGAAGTTTTTTGGGAATTTAGCCAGTGTCTGATACGAGCAAGAGACCTCGGAAGAGGTATTCCGTCTTTGCAGTATTCGATGTCGTGAGTAATATTAAAAGCAAGATGTCTACAATGGTCACAACTCCTTAAAAGCGCATTTATTTATTACATATTACGGTTGAAAAGTGCGGACCCATTCCCCTATTTATATACGTGTTGATATACAACGCGAGCGAAGTTAGGCTTAACCTTAATTGCCGCACATATGAATATGGCGCTCATGCCGAACGTTATGAGGTAATTAAGTACGTTTAAGTGTCGGCTATTAAAAACAATGTACAAGGAATCTTGTAAACATTGATACGGCTTGTTGTGTGCTTGTGTGCTTGTGTGCTTGTGTGCTGACTGTATGTGGCTACGCGCAGGCAAGCAAATGTGTTAACGTGTTACTGAATTCCATGGCTACGGTGAGTGCTGGGGATTGAGTGTGAATGAAAGTTTGACTTCGGTTTTGTATTTGATATCTATCATCGACGGGTTCTACTAAGTTTGTTTGCCGATATGTTACATGTAGAATAACAATTTTTTTTTTTTATATTATGGTGGCATGATTTAGCGAGATTTACTTATCTCCCGTTTGTAAAGAGTAAAATAACTTCCGTTAAAAATCAATTATAAAGATGATGTAAAGAAGCGCTTACTAAACGGAAGAATGAAGTGACTGCTAATAGTAAAAAGAAGAATGCATGAAAGCCATAGGAGTGAGGAACAAAAATTTTTAATTGTCCGCAAATTTAAAAGACCGATCATCCATTGAAACATAAGTAAAATCGTTCGTTGCTTTGTATTATTTGTAATGGATTTTTTAAGATCATCATCACTAAGAATAGATTATTGATGGATAGTGAAAGGTTCGGTTTAAGTCGTTTGTAACCGCTGTCCAATTGTTGTTTGTGTTCCATTTTTGGCACGTTTTACTCGTAAACGTAAGTTGTAAACGTAGAACAAGTCATTTTCAAAACTTTTCGTAAAATTGGCAACAAACCAGAAAATGTTTTGTTTTGCTCGTGTAAGTAAGTGGCAAGAACCCAAGAGAACAAAAAAGCCAAATGAATCCTTTCCCAAGGAAAAAAGAAAAACAAAAAACCTAGGAAAAAAAACATAAACATACACCATAACATGTGTTTACAATTAAGTGACGCCATTTGCCAAACATCACCCACATGCACACATAAAAAAAAAGACGTGAAAACAAGAACGAAATTTCAAGCGTCAATACATCTTTTTTTTCTCTATTATATTGCTTGATATGCAACTATAGTTGCTTTACATAGTACATATAGTTACAAAACTTACCACATAATTAGTTACCACGTATGGTACATAAGTAAGTAAGTGAGCCATTCGTATCGTACGTCCTTGTAGATTTGAAAGTTTGCCGGGGATAAAGTTGAGTGTTTTTTGGCAAAACTTCTTGCACTTGCAACATAAGTATCCAAGTGTTTAGCATTCAAATTGCCAGCAGTATCAGCAAACTTTTGTGTCCACAATACGAAATTAATGTCGCGGTACCGAACGAACCGAACAACTTTTACAGTCTGTAAAAATAAAGTTAGAGTTTATGGCTGCCGTTTGTTTAGTTGTAGTTAGTATTGTTTTTGTTTTTCTTGTTGTTATTGTTGTTGTTCTTTTAGATGTAACTTTGCCACTAGACCATGATGTTTGTTTTACCAAATTTTGAGGTTTGTATATACGATCGGTTTTATTCTGTTTATTTTCATAGTTAACCTCGTTGGAATTTATGTTACTGGGTACTGGGTGCCATAACATCATGTGGATAAACTAACTAAAACTAGCTAAAAAAAGTTATAAAACATCGACATTAAGAGCATGGGGAAAAGAAAGAAATTTCGTGGAATGAGAAAATGCTAAAGAGATTGAAATTGAAACTGATTGTCAAACATTGCTTCCTATCATATATCGACCGAACCATCATCGTTGAACAATTACAAGTGTTTATCATATATATCTGGGAGTTTTGTTTGCACGAACAGTGCAAGGAGAAGAAAAGGAAATAATATTGTAAATGTGATGCAAAAAGCAAGCGTATATATGAATGCAATTATGGGCATTAATTTCACTTTTGCAGATTTTTGCTTATGTCTGTAATTTAAGACATTTTACATATACCCCTTCTTCCCACCCGCCGCCCCCCCTATCGAACGATAACTGTTTCGTTTATAAGCATCAAAAATGTTAGATTGAGCCAAATATTCCGAGTTGTTCTATCTATCTATGCTCATCTATCAGCTACTTTTGGAGGAATGAGTGGCTTTGTTGCTAAAGGCAATATTAGAGATAACAAATTTGCTCAAAATTGCTTTGCTTATGCTTATGCTTAGGTATGCTTGTGGGCTCTCTCATCTCTTAAGATGCATTTAAAGCAAAAACAAATTTACTTCGTTAGTGATCTGAAAACGTGAACTGATCAAGAGAATTCCTTTTTTCAATCTGTTTTTTTAGCTTTCATTGCAAAAAGGGTTTTGTATGCCTTTTTCTGTTTCTTTATTTTTTCATTTTAAACAAGTTTTTTGTATTTGTTTTTTTTAGTTTTTTGAAATTTATTCGCACGCAATTTACTGAAAGTTTTGCTTCGGTTTTGTAAACAAATAACTGTCCTGTTCAGGTGGTGGCAAAAAATTAATATGTTAGATTTTTGTTTATTTGTTTTCTTTTTTATACCCCTCACTGTAAGATGGGGGTGCACTCATTTTGGTTTTTTCTTCCATAAAGTATGCAACATCTAAAAGAAAGCTTCTAAGACCCTATAAATTAGATATATTCTTAATCAACATGAAATTCTGAGTTGATTTAGGCATGTCTGTCCGTCTGTGTGGTGTACGTTATTGGCACTCTCCTGGTCGCAAAAATGAAATTGTCGACTTTAAATTCGGTAGCAACATTAGAAGTTTCTGCACTCAGATTGGTATTGAAAATGGGACAAATCGGTCGGAGCGGAAACGGCCAGTGGAGCGTAAACTGCACGCAATCCCTTTTTTCTTAACAAAAATTTTTGGATTTTTGCTCGTTACTCGGAAATTATTAAAGTTACAAGGATGAAATTTTTCACATTTGCTTTACGAGACACTTGACTCTCCAGGCCCCAAAAATGGAACCAATCGGTCTTTTCCATACAGTTATGGGTAATTAAATTTTATATTTTTTTCACTTTTTTGAGGTTTTACGCTTATTTATCACAAGAAAACGACTATTTAAGTGAAGATATATTATCTGTGTAAAAATGAGTTCATTCTAAAATGAATATGATAGGTACCGCGATTACTTTTTTCTAAATAACATTAGCGATATGGGTATCAAATGAAAGAACTCGCAGAGTAGAATGCGAAAAGCATAGTGATGGGACGACGATGAGTTTCAACCTCCGCTGAATATAAGGAAAAGTTTTTCTACACGGAACAATTATTTTTATTTATTTATTTAGTCTATCCATGCAGGAAAGCTATTTTTGTTCCAAGCAGTGGAATTGGTTTTGAAATGTGATAAATAATTTTGCTGAAAAACAAGGTACAAGGTTAAGTTTACTAATTCTTTGATGAAATTTAAAGAAGACAGATATGTGATCAATTGTCATTTCTACAACGGGGCGCTATTTATATTTTGAGCCTTGGAAATATCAGATGCTAGCTGACATCTGCATTGGAACAAAGTTTGATTTGCGTTGTTTACAGTGACTTGGAAATTTGAATTTAGAACCTTTCTGCGATAATTCCTTACGACCTTTGACGTGGATTATTAAGAAAAAAGTGCACCGATCAACTCACTGCCACTTTTGGCGATGAAGCCTCATTCTTTGGTTCTGTGAAACGGTGACGTAACGAGCTTTACAGGCGGAGAGAGGGAGGGGGGAATGTTCGCAGACCGTCCAAAGTCCTGAAAGCCGTTTAAAATCAGTGTAACCTCCTGTACGAGTCCCTAGTTCCACCAGTGTATATATTGAAAACATTGTTTGATCATTTAGACGTGAAAGAGATTTTTTCTAATTGGATCCCACATCATTTAACAAAATCTCAAACATGTTCGCGTTGATCAGTGCAGACGAATGCTTAAGATATGCAACCCTGGTGTCAAAGAGGCTTGTAAGGTCGTAACAGGTAACGAATTATGAATATATGCGCATGAGGCGTAAAAGAAAAACCAACAATCGAGTGAGTAAGCATTCCACGTTGAATTAAACTCAACCAAAGTTTTTCACACTGAAAGTACTTTGAAACATGTGGATGCTTGTTTTCTCGGAAAAGCTTGCCATGCAGCATTAGCGAATTTAAAGGAACATGAAACGATGCATTCTGACTGGTACAGTGAATGGTTTGTCGTGGTTGTTTGGTGAGAAATAAGCTAAACAAATCGATGTCCAGGCAATTCAAGCCCTCACACATCTTTTCTAACTGCCGGCTATTTAAAATCTTAAAAATTCACATTATGGAGTCGTCCGCTACACAGCTTTTACTTGAGACCTAAGCATTTCTTTGAAGGTCAAGCATAAAATGAATGGATACCGTACAATTCGTCGAAGCACGGGGTAATTGATGCCTCGCAAAACCATATTGGGACTTGGTTTACCTCAAGAGAAACGAAAAATGGCGTATGACAAATGGTCCGAGTGTATCATAAAAGATAATATTTCGAAAAAGACAAAACTTTGTCTTGATGACAAATCACCCCTTTTTTCATTATAATGCTTAATATATAAAAGTTTCCTTATGTATCGAATAGCTTTTTGCAATTTATTTCACGAGCTGAGTAACTCTGCAATTGTGTTGCTTGTGTTGTAACATAAATTTTTGTTGCCTTCGCGAGCTCGTCGGTTGGTAAAAAATGTAAAGCGAAACAATTGAATGTACGGAAAATCTGCATTGAATCCCAGGATATTTTTAAATTGCATGCCACAACCATACACACAACATTTGCTCTATAATCATAGCAGAAGGCAGAACAATATTCAGTTTACTTTTCCACAGCCTTTTTTGTTGGCTTTTTCCGCTAATCGTCGACGCATACATTAACGCGGTTAATCCGTTTGCAACTCATAATGTATTTACCAGCAATCCACTTGTGATATCAGCTTAGTTCGTTTATTTTTGGATAAAATTGTGACGATTGAAAAAAGGAATTCCTTTGAGGCAGAGATCGTTGTTTGGCTGCTTACTTGACAACCTAATCTTTGTTTATCTATCCGCTTCTTTCTGTGCATGATTTCTCTATTATATGCTTCTTCTATATAATTGTGTATGTAATATTCTGTTTACCACTTGATTTACTTCTTTCCGTACTAGGAAGACAGAGTTAAGAAAACTACCTCAGCACTTTCTAAACTATTTATGCGTCTAATTGGATAATCCCTTGGTTAGTTGCTTTAACTGTTCAACTATTTATTGAGTTACTGATTTAGTTATTGGTCTATCCTTTCATGGGTGTCTTTGGTATAAGAGAATACTCAACATCGGTTTGGGAGAGAGAATGAATCCGTAGAACGTTTCCTTTCTCCTTTAGATCGAACTTCAATGTCGCCCATCTTTTTAATGGAATCAGAATAGGGTCAAATCGGCCTACAATCTATGCTTGACTGATAATATTAATAAGTGAATGTAAAAATTTCGTTCGCTTATACGCTTCAGCAAATTTAGTATATCGTCCTCAAGGGGTAGTTGATACAAAAAATACAATATTTTGGTTTCACTTACACTGTAATAGCCCGTTGCCTAGAAATTCTACCGGATCTTCATGTTCACCCAAAAACAAATAATATTTATACTTAAGTCGTAGACGAGCATTGCGTGTCGCTGAGTAGCGAGCATGTACGAAAGCTGTGGTATTAGTTAAAACAGTAATAAATCCCTAGGCGAACGCGAAGAAATGCAAAAATGAAATTAAATTATTGTAGAAGAGAGGAGTAAGTGAAAACGATTATGATGTGCAAGAGGTGGGAGAAAGTAGGGAAGTTTACCTTTGTAACGAGATTCACCGCATTTAGAATCACTTCTTCATACTGTGTGCTATTCATCGATCTACTGTCAATCCATTGTAACCCAATTACATGACCTCGTTGTGTTTGCTGATCGAACGCGTGCTGGATAGCATCCAAATAGAGTTCTTGTAAACAAAACATGTTGACGGCATCATAGGCATTACAAGTGCTGAGGCAATAGTTTTTATCATAGGCAGTTAGTACTGAAGTCAAGTTGGTAAAGTAAGTAAAGAGAGCGATGGTTTTTACCTCATAATGCGGCCGCAGTGTAAGTAATAAAGTTTTTTAAACAATCAATCTGCTGAACGCTTTGGTTGTCTGGAGAGGACAAAAACCTTCAGCAAGCTGAGCGATTAACATTGCACGTAAGCTCGTACATGTATAGCATTATGCTTTACATTTGTTAGGATTAGACAGATAAAGCTGGATTCACCCAACAAAATTATTGCTGAAGCGCGTTATCAACAACACTTGATGAAACTGACGAAATTGTGAGCAGCCATAATATGGCGAAAGTGATGAAAAGATGATTTTCGAGCATAACTCTCACCATTTTTGTTCTATAATACGAAGCGGGTCACAGGTAGTAGGCCCCAATCTCCTCTATGTCTACATTTATCATAGATTATCCCTTTTGATTAGCATTTGTTTTAGCGGATGAGTAACCCTGGCCCTGGCCAAAACAGGGTAACGCCAAAAAATAGATCCCTTCGTAGTTGTTCCTTCCCTTTGTTGTTCCAAAAGGCAATCCATATGTCGCTAAAGGACTGATGGAAAGAAGCAGAAATTATCTAAAATGTGTGTACACTTCTAACATATTTCTTTAATTTGGCTTTTTACAAGATGAAGAATATATGTTAATATTTTTGCACCCTTCTGTACATCCTCTGCAAGAGGAGCAATCGCTATTATCTTAAAACTCTATGTTGTTAAGACATAGTTAATTTTAGAATAGCAATGGCTTGCTTGCATTCATTTAAAGTTAATTTCCATTAGTCAAGGTCGTCAAATTTGAATCATTTATTACATTTGCCTTTACTCTGTTCGTCTGCTGGTTTCCAGTAGCGAACTAGTAGTAGAGAAATTGTTCGCTTAAGGTAACATTAAAATTCTAATCATAGTAATGCAATCTGTATATGCGGAAATTTCTCAAAATTAATTAAATTATAATTTGCGAATGTGTGTATGTAGGTGCAGGCAAAAGTGTTACGTACATGTGGCGGCAGGTGGCAGTAAGCAAAACAGAAATAACGATTCCGCACTTGTATGTATATTGCCTTAGCAATCAAATGAATATAGTGATTAAGCGACTTTGTTGTTGTTGTTGTTGTTGTTGTTGTTGTTGTTTGCTATTGCACCTCTAGTTGCCGAAAGTTTGAAGAGTCTTCAATATTGAAAGGATGATTTCCCGGAAAATGTGGAAAGAGAGCACATAAGACGATTGCACGTAAAACAATCATTGCGACGCGTAAAACAAAACGGTTGGTATAATATTTTTGACCCCGAGGATATGCTAATGTATGTAAAGTTAATTTGTAAAAGAATATGCAAACAGACATAAATTTGGAGAAATACAAAACGAACGTTCAAGCTGATGATGATGATGATGATGATGATGATGATGATGATGATGACACACATCTCTTTCTCTAACAATGTTGATTTTTATGCTTGTATGGTCACAAATATATTGTAATCATGTACAGGCAGACACAATCCAAAGAGAAAAGCTTTTCAATTTGAAAAATAAATAATTTTGAAGGAAAAGAGAAAAAACAAAACAAAAAAATAAGAAAGATATAAAAAAGCATAAATTTCATAAAGGGATAAAGAATGAAACAAAAAAAAAAGGAAGAAGAAAAGAAAAAAAAACACACACACACACGCCATCATACAAGCATGTGAACAAAATGCTTGCACAGATGTGCAAATGATATATGTGTGTATAAAATATTTTAAATATATATACGTATACGAATACATATGTATGTAAGTGTAGATGTCGACATTGCATTAGATTTGTTTACTTGTGATTTGCCTTTTTGGCTGTATTTAAATTTGCAACACAAACAGCTGCAAGGTAAATAACTAAACAACCTGTATGTGATTGGAAAGGTAAGAGTAAAAGCGCGCTTCAAACACAAGGCAGCAGCATACTAGCGTAAAAAGTTATTCTTGCAACAAATAAGCACAACAGAGCAGTAGACAGCTGGCTAGAAGATATATGTGTGCGGTTGATGGGAATATTGTATGCCGTTTATCCTTACATTGCGACATACTAAATAATATTGAGCCCTTAAAATGTTCGAGCATAATGTTTTATTCATTTAATCCATACTTCCGCGTACATAGGCATTTGGGATCAACCAAAATTATTGCGTTCAATATTTTCTAGACTTGGGTGTATATATACATATATATACGTGTATATATATATACAACACAAATTGGAATCCTTAGAGGTTTAAATATCACTTGCTTTAACCGTAACAACTGCATCCTTCTCCAATTCTCGTGCTCTTGATGAATGTTGTGATGTTGCTCTTGCGTGTATATATGTATGTATGTAGGTGTATGTATATGTATGTATTTGCATGTATTTGTATGTACGCTTGTCTGTTTTTCTTCTCGCTACCAACAGAATAATGTTGATGGCGATGATTTGATGGGAAATCTTACACAACTTTCACGGTTGTTTATGTATTTATTTCATATAATGAAGTGTTTGTAAAGCAAGTAAAAAGTAAAAGAGAAAAATATAAAAAATACAAAAAAAAAAAAAAAAAGAACAAATGCGGAAAGAAGAAAACTTTATCTTTGTGATTGCTGCTCTTGTATGTATGTGCAAAATTTGTTACAAAATTAATGTGTGCTGGTGTATGAGTTTATTGACTAAAACTTAGTTGCATTTTTATTAAGTTGAAAATAAAGAAAAATGTATTAATAATAATGACAATTATTATTAAAAGAGAAACTTTTGACTTTCTCTCGAAGATGTTCTACTCTCCGTATTCCTGTCTCGCCTTAAATAAAAATTTAGTTTTACACTCTAGGTTCTTAAAAGTCCAATTCGCCCATGTAAGCACTCTACTGTGTTTGGTTTAGATATCAGTTCAGTTTTAAATGAAAATTTTCTTAGCCGACATTTCTTAAACCTATTAATTGAGGCTTTAATTAAATATAGAAAAGTTTGAACGGTGAGATATTTATTGCTGGAATCTAGCAAGCGTTGGATCTCTGGAGAATTCTCTAAAGTGCATTTACCTTAATAACAACGTGTAAGTTTCGCAGTTTAATTTAGATCGAGCTTGATTCGTAGTGCTTAGTGCCCCTCCTTTGCATGAGATTCTGTTTTTATTTTTTTTTTTTGACACCCTTCACCGAAGCTTAAGGGGTATATTCATTTGGTCAGAATATTTGCAACCCCCCGAAGGGTGACTTCAGAAAGGATTTATGTTCTTGATTAGCATCAAGTTCTGAATCGATTTAAGCATGTCCGTCTGTCCATTCGGCTGTCTCTCCGTGTGTTGTAAACACACCCCTGGCCGCATCGATTTAAAATTTCGCAGAAATATTGGCAGTTCTTGCACACAGGTTGATATTGAAAATGGGTCAATTCGGTCGAAGGGCAAGCCTACAGAACTATGTAAACTGAGGATACTTTTGTTTCTCAAAAGGAATAAGAAATTGGGTTTTCTCTCATTACTTATAAACTACAAAAAGTTGATCATGTATTCTATAGGCAATGCTGTAGTGACTCTGCAAAAATGGGAAAATCGGCGACGCTTACTTAATTTTATAGTCTCATAATTTCATCTTTTTCAAAACTTTTTATAAAAAGAGCAGAAGCAATGTTCAAAAATCTCGTGAAGTGTATAAACTCTTTACCAATTTTAAATTTGGAATCCATCTCAGCATTTCCGTCCAGTTACTTGTCCGTCTGTCCGTCTGCAGATCTATGTAGTATCGAGCGATCGATAAAGACACTTGTCGATCGGGCAGATATCCTCTAGCTTGCGGCTTGTTTCTACTCGTAGCTCTCCACTTCTTTCTGATCATTATAGTAAAGCACGTATAGGACACAAGTCATGAGTGATTGTTCATATTAAAAAAAAAAACAAATAAGATAATTATATTCGGTCGTGGCCGAATCTTTATACCCATCAACATTATTCTAAAAAAGTAAAAGAACTACATTTTCATTCTCTATACGTGGGCGCGGCTGATTTTTCAAAATAGTCCGCATAGGTGGGTCAGACTTGTAGGTGTGTCCTTTGCAAAATGTAGGCGGCTTCAAAATTGGTTTGTAAATTTGTTTGGCGATATCTTCATTTTCGCTAAAGGGAGAATGTTTGTCACAGAAACTACACGGTTGGGAAGGCGAACAGACGGATATTTTTAGGTGCATTCCAAAGTTATATACCTTATGGCGTTTTTGAAACTTGTTTCTGCACCTTGTAAAGATATTAAAAAAAAATTAAACTGTGATGTATTGTAATATTGGATAGGCGTGGACAATTTTTTCCACTTTTATACAAGTCATAGGGTCAAATTTTGGAACATTTATTTGCTCTAGCTTATGAGCAATGAACAAAAAATCAGTTTCTCATTTCGTTTGAAAAACAGAGATGTTTCCAGTTTATGTGGTGTTGTGGGCGTGTCCTTTGGCCCATTTTCAATACCAACTTGCGTGTAAGAATTTCCAATAATTTTGCGAAATTAGAAATCGACAGCTTCATTAAAGCATGCTTACAAGAGACATTACACAAACGGACAGACGGACATGCTTAAGTTGATTCGGAATTTGATGGTGATCGATGAATATACATACTTTGTGATGTCTCTAATGCTTCCTTCTGAATATGTAAAAGGATTAATTGAAATATCGGGTTACCGGCATTAAATCTAGAACGTTAGCATAGTGCGAATATTGAATGTAATGTAAGAAAATTAAATGGTTTTCCGTCCTTACATTCGACATTAAAAAAGCAATCATCTTCGCACATCTGTAATATGAAGTACGTCTGTAATAAGAGATCTATATATAATGTTGGTAAGCTAGTGGCATAAATCGATTAATATTTTATAAAGTCTTTAGAAAAAAATGTGTGGTGCATGTGGTGGTGCTTCTTCTAATTCTTTCATTTATTATATATCACTAACAAGTAGCTAACTACTCACTAATATGATTTCTTCCTTCGAATTTGATTAGTGTTGTTGTTATTATATAATACCTATGCTCACATTTTATAAAATATTAATTGCTTGCAACTGTTGGAATTCACATTAATTTCCGGTATTAATCGATTATCCCGGCATTTGTGTGCTTACTACTTCTAACGTATAGAAAAGGAGCATCTTTCATAAAAGTAATTACGTATATTATCTCCTTTCAAAGCGAGAGGAAGAAGCATCGTGAAATACTTTTTGCCCCTTTTTAGTTTAGGTGCACTTGAAGTGCTGTTCTACGTATAATCAAGTAGTAAATTATGCTACGTGCAATAACGATGATGTCGTCACGTAGATATTATGAATACTTAGCATGAATACAGATATTGATGATATTATTAAGGGAGAGAAGATATATATATATAAAGGAAAGTAAGCGTTTGCGATGCCAGACGCTAATGGAGGACATTTTTGTAATGACATTTTTTTTTCTTTTTTAAATGCTCTATGTTTTATTACGGATGAAAAATGACCCCTATTGTGTCGATTATTTAAATATTGAATACATTATGAAAAACGTTTAAAGAGCATTTATTTTCCGTTCCTTTTTTTTTTGTTTTTTTTATTAGAAAATTTTTACACAACTATTAGCTTAAATTCTTCGAAAGGTGGAATGACTTACCACATTTTATGTTGACAGTTTTTGTTACTTCAAGTTAATAGTCAATCATAAGTCTTTATAAGGTGTTGGGATTTTGCTTGAAGACTTAATAAAAATTGATGAGTCAGAGACATTAAATGAAGATGTCGGCAGATGTTTTCTAACGTTCATTACCCTTTTTTTTTTTTTTATATATCAGCTAACGTAAAACAATCAGTTTGCTTTTCAGTGTGCTGTTGTTGCTGTTAAATATAACTTGATATCATCATTGACATAAATGTGTAGGCATGTCTGTCTATCTATCTTGTTTTTATTATTATATCTTGCACTTAAATGGAGGGTTATATGTTAACTTTGTTACTTGATTTGTGAGACTCAGAAATATATATATAATAGTGTTCATAGGACCGCGTAAATTCTTGATCAAGCTGAGATAACGAATGGATTTTGTAATTCCCTTCCGGTCTGATAGCTTGACCCATTTTGATCAGCCATTTTTATGGCTATACTTTTGTTACTCGGTCATATTGCCTCTTGCTTTTCATTCGCCCGATTTCATTGCTCGTCAGCGGTCTATTCGTACATATCTGCCGTCGTGACTCGGCCTGTACCTATTTATCTTTCTTATTCCACGATTATCTGCTACTTTGCTCGATTCGCCCTCAATCCTGCTTTGAATTTATTTTTCTCCTGTCCTCACATTTCCTCTCTGGCTCCTCATTTGTCTAACTTTCTTATAAACTATACAACTCCAATAGTTCCTTTTTCATCCAATGTTTCGATTGATCTTTTCTTTGATTTTCAGTCCTACTCCTTTTTTGATCGTTTGTTTGGTCCTTTGCCAAAATCTATGTTTGTTTCATCTTTTCCCATCCACCACTACATGACCGAGTCGATAAGAGGTGTGATTGTCAAATCTTATTGAAATATTTGTGCTCGTTGCGCGAAAGCGTAACATTTATCGATTGGCCAAGCATCCAATAGGCTGTCGTCACCTCGCTATCTCTTTATTTTTCCGCACTTCTTTCCGACCATGACCGTATTACCCGTATAGGGGACATCGCCTGAGGGACTAATAGTATTGGAAAGAGAAAAATCTATTTTAGATCCGAATTGTACTCCTTCCAAAATATCTTAGTTCCTTATTACTCTCCATGAACAGTATCTTCTACATCCGCTAGTGTCTTCTTTCAAACTATCTTCCTCTCTGCTGGGCTTTGCTCGATCATGAACTGGAATTTCTGAAATAGATACGTTATTATTCTGAATCAGCTCTGATCTATAGACGAAGTTCAACTGCCTGCTTAGTTGAGAGAAATGGTCTCGAAATCTTGAAAGAAATTTCAAGGTTCAGAAGACTTTTGACAGATAGGCGTCAGAGATTTCGAATTTAATTAGAATAGGAACCCACGTAAGTCTATGCTGTAGGAATGCCGTCGCGGATTCAATAAACGGTACATAAATATAAAGACTTTCTAGGTTAGTTGTTAGGTGTTCAGGCTTCGGTTTAAGTTGAACACAACTCTCATATATTTGTTTTTTTATTTTCTTTTCGATTTTTGAAATTGTGAATTTCATTTATGTCAATCTTCTCATCGATTCAATTAAAATTTTATTATCGACATGGTAATTATGTACATACTGTGGATGAGAAAATATCTGCAACAAAATCCATACATAACTGCCTTCGTGCATACATAATCTTAATAAAAAATTAATTTCCTATGTACATGATGATGTCGTTGTTGTTGTTATTATTGTTGGTGTTCTTGTTGTTGGTGTTCTTGTTGTTGTCGTTACTCAAGTTTGCGGTTATAAAGTAATTTTTACAGTCTGGTGATATTTAAAAAAAAAAATTTTTGTTTTCAATTAAAAAAAAATTTTTCCGAAGAGCATGTAATTGAAAATTAATTGACATAGAATTGCAAAAAAAATGGGCAAAAAAAAAGTTTTAAATTACTCGTATTTCATAAAAGAAATAATGTTTTATAAGATTAAAAATTACATACAAAACCCACTGGGCAAAATTTGGAAATGGACGATTTTCATCCTAATGACGTGAGTCCTAGTAAACTTTAAGAAGTTTTCGAATGCAGTACTTGGACTGGTCGCGGATCATACGATAAAGTTAATACGATAACGAAAGCGGTTGCTTCTAACTGAACGCTAATCACCGCTGAGTTATTCGTTCATCAAATCCAATTAAAGTCGACCGTGAAAGGCTAAGTTGAAGTACACTTGAAGTAGACTTACGTAGCAGATTTTTAGTTAAGGTATGTTTGCCGATCATCCACTTGTCTTCCTTTTTTTTTTGTCAAAAATCCTAAAGCTTTAAAGAATGAGACCAAAAATTGTGCAAAGTTCCGTAAAGCCGTACCACAGATCACGACCTGACCGCAAAGACAGAATTACTTCATAGTTCAAAAATTACAATTTTATGAGATCTTATAAGGAAGTAGCAAATTTTTGAATTCATAGGAAATTTCGGAATGAGATATGTATTTATGAAGGCCAAGCAAAATGTTGATTGATATAAAATCCTGATCTAAAGAAATAAATAAAAGGTAGGTATATATGCGAAAGCTTATCGCGGGCTGAATTCTTTGCAATGAAGCGGACAGAAGGAGAATGAGTCGCATGTGTTATTCAGATTTCTACTGAAGACATCGCTGAGGCTTGCAAGCTCGTAGTTATATCTACATAAATTAAATGTAACCAGAGAGTAATACCTGAGAGCTCGAAAGCGAACATTCCGATTACGCTCATTCAGCATCGCAAGCAAATCAATTTCGCCGTTGATAGATTTGAATTTCCCAATTTTGAGCAGAGGGACACACCATAGTCGAAATTTAAAATTCAACACCTTTTGGGTAAGATTTCAACGGGATAACTGAAAAAGAAAGCATTGGTATAATTTTTATCTTATGGGACTTTTCATCTATGGAACTTGTGCAAGCTTGCACCGCGTACAAAGTTCCACCCACTTATTGTATCTAGGCTTAGCTATGTGTTCTCTATGGGTAATTCGCGAAATACATGAAAGGACAACGATGCAGTGGTCGTTTCACAGTGGAGTGCTGTGCGTCCCTGTAGACTTTCACACATTTCAATAGCGATTTCATTTGCAAGAGCATCACATGTGGCAATTGAATGTGGGAAGTGTTATTATGACCGAATTCCTAAGTGGACTTCGTCGGCCGATAAGCAAATCTGCGCAAACATTTAAAAGTCCAGTTAGTCTTTAATGGGATTTTTAAAAAAAGTAAAGTGTGTCGAAACATGTTAAACACCGATTATTAAACACTCTTCCTCATATCGCTTAATAAAGTTCCACAACTATCTTTGTCGTAAAGCTTCCGCAAATGTATCTTTTTGTCATATAAAGGGTTAAAAATAGACCTATGTAGTCCAAGTTAGTAATTGGTTTCAAAAATAAAAACTAGATCTTCTTCTTGTGTTATGAAGACAGCTAAAGTCCCCGTGCAGCA